>VUQK01009441.1:43397-59921 GCA_015106715.1 Bujurquina vittata | reverse complement strand
GGCTTTGGTTGCGGGGCCTTCTCATGATGCGCTCAGCAGTTTTCTTCACTCCCCGTGTGCCGGCTGCCCCTCCCTGAGCCTGGTTCTGCCAGTGGACTCATCCTGTTATAAAGTAGTTTTTCCTTCCCACAGTAGCCAAGTGCTGCTGATATGATGTGATTGTTGGGCCTTCATCTTACAATATAAAACACCATAAGGTGACTGTTGTTGTGATCTGGTGTTAAATAAATAAAATAGAATTGAACTGAACTGAAAAGTTCCACAATTAGATTATAAAGTGTTGAGCAAAACATCTGCAGGTTTATGGGATACAGACCTTCACACCTGGCTCCTGCACAGCACATGCCTGAGGCTCCATTACCCTGTAGAGATGCGAACATATATTTTTCATTTTCATTTTCTGAACTATCTGTCTTCAGAGAGGCTGCAGTGGAGTCAATTAAACGGAGCACTAAAAAAACTCTGTGCTTTAGATTTTTATTACCTGGACCTTTCTTCTGCAGCATCTATGAGCAGGACACTGGATAAAGGCTTTGAAAGAAATTCACTCTGTTCTCTCTAAAATGAACACAGAGAACCGGTTTGGGTTTTAAAGTAAGTTTGCTACCTTCTCAACTTCTTCTATCTTACTTTTTTAGTGCTACTAACATTTTTTTCCCCAATTATGTAAAGCAAACATATAAAAATACAATAATTTACCATCAGTTGTTCAGCCTCTCTTACTAAATCTGCTGTTTTGGCTTCCAACTCTGCATTTAGAAGTCTGTTGAAAACAAATATGATGAATATGCAGGTTTATTTGAACAACATTACATCAAAGAAAATGAAAAGAATATATACATTTTTGCCATCTATAAGTCAAAATTTGGGGATATCTAAAAATTTGAAGTTAATGAATCAAAATTTCAAGGTATTTGCTCAGAAATTTCAGTTAGTAAGTCACAATTTTGAGATTTCTTTTACTTATGGATGGCAAAAAATGTCTTTTTCTTTGACGGAAACAAGCTTCCATATTCAGAGCTGTAGGACTGTAGAGATAAAAATAAGAGATAAAACTGGTCCGCTGTATCTGGATAAAGTTATTTTTGATTATTAAAGGTATCTATCACTACTCAGTGTGTCCTAAAGAGCCACTGAGCGAAAAATTAGTCAAGGTAAACTCAGGTCATGTGCGATAATTTTCTGCAGATCTACACTGGAACAGTTTTTCTGAAGGTTTGGTTAAGGTGTCCACTGAAGCTGGAGCAGTGTAACAAATAATCCAAATATAACTTATTCTGAAGGATTAGTGTGATTAATAAATACATAAATTGAGCCAGCAAATATGAGAACAGCTCTTACTTATATTGTTCTTCCTTAGCCAAAAGTTCATCTGTGTGATTCTTTGTTGGAGCAGAAGCAGATTTTGCCTGCCTGCTTATTTCAGCCCTTTTGGACCACTCAGCCTTGCCAGAGGAGGATGGACGTTTCTTGACCTAAACATCAGCAACAGAAAATGTTTAAAAACAAACAAAACCAAAAAACAGTAGATTAAAAACTACTGCTCCATAATCATAAATTATGACTTTATTCGGAGGAGAAACGCTGGCTGCCAAAGTTAAATGCACATAATTGAAGCAATCTTACAGACCTGCAAAATAACGGGCTGGACCTTTTTATCAACATTTCTCGCAGCCATCGTGACACACACAAAAGCTACGCGTTGATGGTTGCATAGCAACAGCTGGTTTGGGGCGGGCACGGTACGGTAGCCCATGAAAGACAATTAAAGTATTTTTTTTTTACGATTACAGCAAACCATCATTATTTAAGTTAATTTTGTCCTCAAAAATAATTTACTGACAGTTATTGTTCATTTTTAGGACACGCCGAGGAGAATCCGGTTTATGTAACATTTTATTTCACATAGACTCAATGTGATAATATATGTGAATGTGCAATAATTGTGTAATAATTAAGGACTTACTACAAAATTTTGGTCCAGATGATCTCTTTAAGACAGATTAGATCAGATAGTCTAACACAAAGTCCTGGTGCACTCAGAAAGGTCTTTTGTTCCTACTTCACTCCAGCCATTTGTACAGAATAAATCATATGCACACAATCTTAGATCAGCTGCTATAGAAGAGACATTATAAGAGAGAAACATCAGTTCCTCAATAGCAAAGATGTGGATGAATTATAACTTTAGGAGGTGGGGGGAAACATTACCTTAAGACAAGTCAAACTTTTTGGGCATTTTTAACATGCGCATACTACATGTAATTCTATATGGTGGTATGCAAAGTTACTTTTACCGCGAACAGTTAAGCAACTCCTAAAGGCATAAAGTTAAAGATGAAACACACTTTTCAACATTTTAAGTGTTTCAGTTCAGGAAAACTTTCAGGGAGACCTGCTCATAGGATTGCTGTAAAGGCAAATCAGAACCCCAAATTCAGCATTAGAAGTTTGCAAAAGAACATCTAAACAAGTAATTTCATGGATAGAGGGGAAAATGGATTCAATGAAATTCCAGCAAACACCATCTGTAAAAAAAAAGTTGAAGCTGAAAATAAAATGGCTGCTAGAAATGGATGATCCTAAACACATCTTAAAATCCACAACCTCAAGAAGCAGAAGCTTAGCATGGCCCTCACAGTCCTTCAATAGACCCCAAATGAGCAGTGCATGCAAGCTGCCCCAGGAATTTCTAAAAACTAGAAGGCTTTTCCAAGTAAGAATGGATGAAAATTGCTCAAACAAGAACCAAAAGACTCTTGACTGGCTATGAAAAGCATTTACAAGCTGTTATACTTGCTGAAGGAGGTGCTGCGTGGTACTAACTATGCAGGTGCCCAAACGTTTGCTTTGGGGCTTTTTCCTTTTTTGTTATTTTGAATAGGGAAAAGATGAAAACAAAAAAATATTTTTTACTTAAAATATGAAGGGAATGCATAATCTTTAACTTTATGCATTTGAGTTAATTTCATCACCAACTTGTTGAAATATTTATTGTAACAGTAATTTTGAGCAGAGATGTCCAAACGTTTGCATACCACTGTAGGTGAAGTTTTCATGTCTCGCTGAAATTAAAGTTCATTTAGATTTTTAGTAGCTTGTCACTGTCCTTGCCTATACCTACTTCACCCATTAAGTAATACACAAGCCAAATAATAATAATAACAGTAATTACAATAATAACATGGAAATGTGAATGACATAGGCCTATTTTATGTCAGGACTAAGGTGGGAGGATGACAGACTAAACTATAAGGTCCCTTTCCCTAATAATTTTACAAAAAAACCCAAAAAATTTCAAGTTTAACTTGCAGACTTCTGGGGAAGGAAATATCAGGTCTTACACAAGTACTGATCGCACAGGCATTTAAGGGATAATTTCCAATGCAAGCAATAGAGATTTAAAAAAGTAAATGCTGTCAGTTTTCTGTGACTGGCAGAGGCATTTCCTCAAATATTTTCTGTTCACGAAGTTTCAAAGTCACTTCTTCTTTGAGCAAAAAAGAAATCTGTAGATGTTATACTCATGCTTCTTCAGCTTAACAGTAAAACTTTAAACTATTAATATTAACAATACTAGCCTATTGCAACTAATATTTCTAATATTTCTATTTCTACAATTAATAATAACGTCAACAAATAACAATAATGAAAGAGCATATATATATATAAACCAGCAGTATCTGTACCTATTTGAGTGTACAGTCTTGACGTCTTCTGCTTACATCTTGTTTTTAATTCTGAGCTTCTCAATGCGCATGCGCCTGTCCAGCAGCTACTACTCACCATGCACATGTAGAGCAATCCCATAACGTGCGGGGCAGGCGCAGCACACCGGAGGGACTAGCTAGTTGTTTTCCAGCTGTCAGGTTGCCTATTTACTCTCGCCTTTATTTATATCCATGCCTCGACCCGTGTTTGACAGCGGCTCGTAGTCCCGCTGCACAGCCTGCAACACTGACCGGGAGTCCGGACTCGAAGCGAGCGATGTCAGGGTGGCAGCGACAACAACAACAACAACAACAGGGCGTGCTGCTGTCCCTCTAGCATCGCAACATCCCCCGGTCCATGTCGTTTAACCCTGCCGGGCGACTACACCCGTCCTCAGCTCTCGAACAGTCCAGTCCCGTCACACAGTGGCCCGCAGTGATGGCTGATGAGGACCCCCAGCAGAAGCCGACGCAGCCGGACCGCGGGGCGGGGAGCCTCCCCGGCCTGCTCCCCGGGCTGCAGGGCGCTGAGGCCAGCGCTCTGCAGCTCAGGATCAAGAACTCCATCTGGTGAGGAAATGTGTACACACACGCACACACACACACACACACACACGCTCGCGCGCGCGCACACACACACACACGCGCGCACACACACACACACACTGCTGTGCATGATTGGATGCTTGAATGGCAACTCAGACTTTTTTTTTGCGTAGTCTGATCGTCAAGTTTGGCGTACTAAATGTTCTGAACATATATATATAACTTGGAACATGTGCTTTTGATAAACATCACAATAAACCAAAAACTGTGAAAAAAGAGAAGGAACATAAAGTGGTGGAAAAATGAAACACTCCAGTAAAGCTTAAGGAGCTCATTGTACTCTCAAGAAATTAATGCCTCCAGTCCTTGAGGAAAGGTATTTTTTCACATCCCGTCATTGTGTTTACTCCAGCAAAAGTAGCTATATATAATTATGTAAAAGGACACAGGTATCACGAGGAAAATGCTCTAGAAATAGCAAAAGTAAAATTACTCTGTATGTCTGACATAATGCTCTCTGTCAGAGTAACACAGTATATTTTAGTGATTACAGAGTTGTTATTACTGGTACAAATATGCAGCTTTTTTTATTCGGGTCGTATTTTATAGTTGTTCTTAATTATTATGTGAAACATTGGGCAGGAAACCGTGTACAATTTGTTAATTACATGAGGATTTGAGTGCTGATCCCTAATGCAAGCTAGCAAGCAAGTACCCATCATATTTTCCCAATATTTTTCTCAGTTGTTGATTTATACAGTGCTGTGAGAAGTATTTTCCACCCTCCTGATTTTAGTTCGTACATATTTGACGCATTTTCATTTTCAGATCATGAAACAAATTTTAGACAAACACAACCTACATAAATTCCAAATTCAGTTTTTAAATCATGATTTAATTTATTAAGGGTAAACAATAGACCTGATTACTGTCAGTAATTGAATTGTTGAATCAAGAAATCACTTAAATAGAACCTATCTGACAAAGTGAAATCAGCTAAAAGATCTCAAAAAGCAACACATTGGGCAATGATCTAAAGAAACCCAGGAACTCCTTCCCAGGAGTGGCCGGCCTACCAAAACTACTCCCAAGAGTGCATCAACAGCTCATCACAGAGAACTCAGAATAACATCTAAAGAACTGCAGGCCTTACTTCTCTCACTTAAGGTCAGTTCATGATTTAACAATAAGAAAGAGACTGAGCAACAAACATCTTGATTATCCCCAAAAGGTTTGCGTCCCATTACATCTGGCATAAAACTAACACAGCGATTCATAAAATGAACGTCACACCAACAGTCAAACATGGTGGTGGTAGTGTGATGGTCTGGGGCTGCTTTGCTGTTTCAGGATGACTTGCTGAAATTGATGGAACAATGAATTCTGCTCTGTACCAGAAAATCCTGAAGGAGAATGTCCAACCATCAGTTTGCGCCCTGGCACTCAAGAGCACTTGGATTATGCAGCAGGACAGAGATCAAAAACACACCAGCAAGTGGAGTTAAATTTCATTGAGATGTTTTGGCACAATTTTAAATAGGCTGTTCATGCAGTTAAGCCCTCCAGTGTAGCTGCATTCAAAAATTCTGCAAAGAAGAATAGGCCAAAATTCCTATGTGAAAGACTCGTTGCCTGTTATCACAAACGCTTTATCACAGTTCTTGAATCCTAAGGTCCCTGGGCCTTTGTGGAGTTTGCATGTTCTCCCTGTGTGGGTTCCAGTTTCCTCCCAAGACCCAAAGACATACACGTTAGATAAATTGTTGATTCTAAATAGCTTATGGCTAGATAAGGGGCTTAAGGTGGAAGGAGGAAAGCTCTGTATGAGTATAAAAAGTGTTTATAGTAATCAGTAAGACTGGAAAAACTATATAAATGCCAGTCCAGTTTAGTTTTTAGGTTTTAAGCTGAGATGATGGCATTATGTTTAAAATTATGCTTGCTCACCATAAGTTCACTGCACCTCAGCAGTAAATTGTGCCTTTCATGCCACTTCTTTTATTTGGCAGCCTAAGCTACCAATTACTCTGCAGTTTAAGAATAAAAATGCGGTCATTGCATAAAATGTCATGATGTATGGCCACAATAAACTACTGCTCCCACTTTAATGTCCCAGTACAAATAATCTCATATTTTAATAAATTATAATAGAAATCAATTAGTAACATTCTGCAAAGCTTTTCATTCAAAGGACATGTTTAGTACAGGGCTCTTACTTATAATAGAGTAAGAGAATTGGTGCTTTTGGTTAAGTAACGGAGGAAGTAAAAGACCTGATGTCTTATAAGATTTGCGTTCTTCTGTGTCTGTTACTTAAGGTCCTCTTCTGACCTTTTTTTCCTGAATGAACTTAAGTACTGTCATTTAAATATCAAACAGCAAGAAAATGTCAAACAGCTGAACAACCGGAAATCACAGCAGTTCAGAGTTCAAATGTCCGCAGGATATACCTCAACAGAAACTTGTCACTGTGCTGCTAGCAGTTTATCAATAACATACTGGGATACTGAACATTTGCCCAGCTCCATACGTGTTTAACCTTTGACAGGAGTAGAGCATAAATATTGGCATTCACGTCAGTGACCTGCTTCTGGGTGGCTCATGGTAAAATGAGACAGTTGTAGCCTGGGTCAGCAAGTTCACCTGCAATATACCATCACCCTGCCTGCACAGGAAATGATAGTCTACAGCAGGGATTCTCAAAACAGCAGCTTTAATGTTCAATTTAGCTTAATTGAACCCATTTTAATCTGGATCTGGACAACTTGCTGTGTCATCTGTCTAAAATATTGATTAACCTATTGTAAATTTTTTTGGCTGATTTTGAGTTTTCTGTAAGTGTGACCTGCCGATACTGATTTTCTTCCTAAGAACTATACCTGACAACAGCTCCAAAACAAAATAAACCTTTTCTTCACTGCAAATTGTTGCTTTCATAATAAAGAGATGATTAAACTTGACAGTTTACCCAAAAACTGCAGTAAGTTAGTAAGTCTTCTCTTACTCCCAGAGCGAGTGAGACAGTGACAGAATTCCTCCATTCAACCTCACTATTCAAGAAAAGACGGCCATCACAGCCCCGAGTAAGGACCGGACCATCACCGGATCATGACAGCCGACAAGGGAAGGTGCACCATTTTTCTGAATTCATCTGATTACCTCACCAAAATTACTACAGTCCTCTGTCACAACAATACTTCTGAGATCTTAAGATGAGATCCCACAAGCAACTACAAGAAAAAAGCCATCTGTTGCCTAGAACAACTTGAAAAGGAAAAAGCCATTGACCGCCCTACTTATGTACTACTGCCTTTACCCTGCAGCAGCTACTCCATGCATTTATTTCATTTGGAGAAACCAAACAGCCCCTTCACAAATGCATGGCACAACGAAGAAGAGCCACCTTGATAGGACAAGACTCAGTTGTACAGCTGCAGCAATTTTTTTTAATCTTTTGTTCACCATTTGACTATTACTTCATTTCAAACATTTATTTTTTCCTGCACCTTATACACTAAAACTACTATCAACTTCTCCCTTGTCACATTGGGTCACCACAGCAGGTTGCTCTGCGTGTTTCATTTGGCAGAGTCTTACATCGGATGCCCTTCATGATGCAACCCCATGTCTCCAACTGGAATTGAACCAGCGACCTTTTCATTACACTATAGAGCCATTCCTTATCCACTACACTTAGTTAACTGTTAAGGTGCACTTTTCCATTCAGGCTTCAGATCAGCGACTGAATGATCACTGTCAACTTTTGTTTGTGTTTCGTTTCGTTTGTCTTTTTTTTCCAGGCTTAGTCCTTGCAGAAAGTTGCATCAGGTGTGATTCAGTTTATCTGCTAAATCGGCCTCACAAACAGCTTACTAACAGTTTTTCTGCACTGGGAAATCCTCAGCCCCCTGGTGACAGTCAGTTAAAGTGAACTGTTCTTGTCATGGCTTAGAGACTCTCCTGATTCTGACCTGTCCAGTGTTAACAGGTAAAAGTCTTTAAATATGAATTACCTTCTGTCCCACAGTCATCAACAACAGCGTGACCTGTTTGTGGATTAAACATGAAACCTGGAGACTTTATTCCCCAGTTTGCACTTAAATTTCCTTTCCTACTATCAAAGTCCTTTTTAGCGTATGTTGATTTTAGCTGGAGCCTGATATCATTTTAAATGTCACTAGAACCAGGCACACCTGCATTTTTCTTGTGATCTTTGATAGTTTTTAGGTGCAGCTCAGCAGCGACTGTTGATGAGTCTCAATCAAATCTTACATTTATTCCAGCCTGCCCTCAGGTTAAGGCTTGCATCGTTAAAAGTTTATTTAATCAAGAAGAGAATTTCATGTCTCAGAGGCCTGTGTGAGGCGCTGAGGAAAAAATAGACCTGACACATGAATATAGTGGGACACAGGCAAGCAGTCACGTGTTGAAACATTATTGCTAATTATGTTTTTAATTTGGAGTTAGACTTTTGTTAAATTTAAATATGTATTGCACAGTATGTGCTTGTACACTTTTGTAGACAATACAGTAGAAGTATCTGAGTAAAACTAATAAGCACAGCATAATATTTGGGAAAACTGACTTCATTGATAAAAAAGTCTTCTGTCCTGAACAATGTCAGCACAGTTCGTGTGTCTGTCTCTTTTTACATATGACAACATGTGTTCCTGGTGGTGGGATACATGACCTGAGAGATACTGAGGGGAGGGTTGTCTCATACCAAACATTCCTCTGCTTTATAAATAAATACACTTCAGACACAAGAGCTCATGTTACACCGGCTTCATACTAATTTATACTATCTCTCTGTTTCGCAGCAAATCTGTTCAATCAAAGGTGGAAAACATTCTGGTGAGTATTCCTGATGTGTTTTTGATCTAAAACATCAAATATTAACTTTCATGAAGGCTCAAATATGGCCAGAGATGTATTATTAGTCCTGGCATGGTGAGCAGAAAAAAACATTCCTATCATCCATGTATAGTTTAAAAATAATAACAGAAGACATGTGTAGCAGCTTTAAAATTTAGGGAGGAATCTGAGGTCTAAAACACAGACTGTATAAAACAGATGGTTTGCTTGTCCCCTGTGTTGCATCCATAGGCTGTGCAGGTACCTGCTTATTGGTATGAATTCTTGTGCTGACCTTTACTCTAATAAGACTAACTCCACAGCAAGCCATTTTATTTGTAAAATAACTAGCAAATACTACAAAATGCTGTAAATGCAGTCAAACTGTCCAGTTCAGTGTCTAAAATTAGCTGAGGTGAGGCCTAGCTGACAGCTAGCGGCCACACCCCTAAGGACCCCGAGTATAATAGCCACATAGGTCACGTCGCACACCGATAGTGACGTCACCACAGCGCTGTACTGTTTATACCAGAGCTTAAGCAGGGATTATACTTTCTGCATCTACGGGTCTGCTAGGGTCTGCTTGGGTCCCAGTGATGTAAATTTCATAATGAGATGGTCAGTGTGAGGGTACGTGCAGACGTCTGTTTTCTTTTTTCTCTACTGTGCGGACCTGTCCGCAGAGAATTTACAGTACAATGCAGCAACTATGTATGTGCTCAGGCGGTAGACTTCAAAGAAGTATCACAGGAATAACTGCTCTGCTGTTGGGTCTCCAGTTTTCTGTGTCCATGTCCGCAGCTAAGTATAACCTAGGCTTTAGGGCGCGGGTACCGACTGCAGTATTGTTGTGATCGACAGGTGTCGCCACTCACAAAGCCTGCACATCAGCGCTGGTAAAGGAGGAGAGGAAGCTAAAACTGGAAGCAAAGAAATTGCTGAGTTTTTCTGTTTGTTTGTTTGTTTTTCTCAGAGTCTCAACTCTCTCCATAAAGTCTGTGAATCTCTGAGCTTCTGTGCTGATACATCATTATCATACGCTCATTCATTCATTTTTCAGCCCATGAGGAAGGACCTACTTTCATCTGCAACAGCAGGTTTTTTATACACTGGATGCTCTTTTTGACACAACCCCTCGAGAATCAAAACAGGGTTCTTGCACTTGTTCGGTGAATGTGTAAACTGTTACACTATATAAAGGTTTAATAGTTGCAAAACTACTCCTGAGACCGGAACACTTTTTTTATGTTTGATGTAAGCTGATGTAAAAAAACGGATGGAGTGGTGAGTTCAGGACACTTACATGGTGATCTGACTCCTCAAATATGCGCTTAGCAAGTCAGCATCAGCTCAGTGGATGGAGTATGAATCAGTAAAGGTCAGGGGAAACATTTTCAAGTTAATTTTTTTAAGTACATTAAAGGTGGTGGTAGAGCACACATTTTGTTGCTCGAAACTCATATACATTACACATCATTTTTATAATTTTTTAATAATATTGCTTGGTCAGGGTTGGGCATTACTACTACTGGGTTGTGTGTAAAAGAAATCAGTTTAAGCTAAAATTCAACCTTTTAACATTGTTTTCTAGATTTCCATGGTGATACATGATTTTGTCTTAATAACATAGGCGTTGCTGACGTGAAACATGTAATATTCTTCCTATTGAGATACGTGACTTGGAGTTTTGTGCTGACTCTCCTGAAAAAAGGTGTCAATTCGTGTCTGCAAACATGAAAAAGTCAATGCTCTTTTTGAAAGAAATTCATAATGAAGATTTTTTTGTTTACCTCACACAGAAGGGAGAATTGTTTATTTGAAACATTGCAATCAATCAATGGATTGTTGCATCCCCAGTAAAATTTACAACAGGTCCCGAAAGTGATGCTAGTAGCGCTGTAGCCTATTGAATTACTGAGAAAGGATATAACACATTTGTTGTGAGTGACGTTTTAGGCACAATTTAACTTAACAGAAGACCCCAGTGAGATGTTTCAGCTTTAAAACATTTACTGTGAAGCCTAGACTTAAACTGTTCCACTGTTTAAAGAATAGCACTGGTTTCAGTTGGTAATATACCGTACACACACTATGCTTTTCAGCCTTTATCCTAAGCTCTTGTTTGGGATTCATGAGATTCAACAGTCTGTGTTGAGTGACTGGAGTATAATGTGCAGAGAAAAAACACATGCAATGTCCCCATATAAATATGCATGGCACTCATGAGATAAGAGAGCTTCAGCAGAGATGATAGGTTGACTTGCTGCCTTTAGCCTGACACTGTAGCTGTTCCCCTGAAACCAGCTGCTGATTCCGGCTGATATGCAACAGACTGAAAAAAGAGTGCTCTCACTGTCATCTGGATGTATGCAGCAGGTGGCCAGCCAGCTCAGCCACAGCTCTGTCATGGTTGCAGCATTCACTGGAACGACTGAAGATTTTTCCTGTTGTATGGATGCTTTGTGTTTAAATGTCTACTTCTTAGACCGATTCATACTTAAAGCAGCCATTTCTTTCTGTATAAAAGCGGATAGTTGAGAAGTGATCAGGTGAGGTTAGAGAGGAGGAATGGTCGTGGCCTAGAAGACAACAATTAAACATCTTTGATCATTGGATTTACAGTAATCTATGAAACTGACTATTGATTTTATTATGTGGAGGTGTTGCTGATCAACAGAGACCCCAACAGAGGAAGAAAGCAGTTCTTCATTTACATTCAAGTGGACTTCTTACTTTTTTCCATCACAATGTTAAAATGTTTCACACTCATCCAGTGAAAAAGACTTGATGAAGGGAACATTATTTGACTTTTATTTGTATTAAATGTCAGGGATTTTTTAGATGGGTAATATTAAATGAGTAATTAAAATAAAAACAAATAATTTATTCCTGCTTTCATTATGTAGGGCTGCAGGTGGGACAGGCCTGCGTCGTCTGTGAAATACAGGCAGGGAGTTGCTTGATGCTGTTGATGTATATCTTTGACTTTTTGTTTCTACAGCAAGATGTTGAGAAGTTCTCAGACATTGAAAAACTCTACCTCTACCTCAAGTTGCCTTCTGGTCCCAGCAGCAGCGCTGATAAAAGGTGAGAAAATACCTGCTTTAGCACTGGTGTTTGTCATTTGTCAGGCCTGAGGTGACAGTAATTGACATTTTTTCACAGTGACCAGAGCGCCCTGTCATCGAGCCGCACACAGCAGATGCACGCATTTACCTGGATCCGAAATCATTTAGAGGAGTACCCCGAGACCTCGCTCCCCAAGCAGGAAGTCTATGATGAATACAAGTAGGTATAAAACAGACAGACGGAGCCGAGTTTCAATCCATAAATCCAGTTTCCTTTAAGAGAATTTTGTTTTTCCTACTAGCATCAGAGTTAAATGTTTTTTCCATTACTGAAGTATAAAGTTATTGTTGGCATTCACCTTTTGTGTAGATGGCAGCTTCCAGTGTTTGAGCCTCTTTCTCCTGCAGGCAAAAGCATCAGTATAAATAGATGCTGCAGGCATGAGAATCACAGAGCCGCATGTGTTGGTAATATTAGAATGGAAAGTCTGAGACAGTCATTGAAATGCTCTGACGCTGTTATGCAACTGTCTTTTTAACTGTGCTAGAACAAAAATACAGCGTCCTCCAGAAATATTGGCGCCTTCGGGGCAGACAGGTGAAAAGGCTTTAAACAGCTGTAACATGCCTCATTTCTTTCACAATCAAACAGACACACTGGCAACAGTCACTTTCTAACTTTCTAACACCGCTGCTGGAGCCTTTAATGGGTCGTTGTTTTAGCGCACACTTGCAGATGTTTCTACACAGAATAAATGATACCAGGTAAAGCTCAGCTGTACTTACTCAGCAAATAGAAAGATTTTGTGTCACAACACATTTTCTACCTTAAAGTGATCAAATTGGATCTTTTGTATATATGTGTATATATCTCACTGTTATATTTTAATGATAAAAACTCATTATCATGAATTTGCCTGCTTTTACAACTGTTCCTATTTTATTTAATTTTTTATGGAACAGGCCCATTGCATTGGTGTAGCAAAGATAACAGAAATTTGTGTCATTTAATCACTCTGAAAAGATATGGGATTTTTTTGTATTGTTCTCTTTGATTTTATTGTGATTTTCCCCTTCTAATCACCACATTGTAATGTTCTCCTGTAAATTGTGGCTAACAGACTTACACTATATTGCCAAAGTATTCAGTCACCCATCCAGATTATTGAATTCACATGTTCAAATCACTTCCATGACCACAGACCAGCCACGGAATGGTAGGCCAAGTAAAATAGTGGAGTCAATGGATGCTGAGGCATATTGTGCACAGAGATAACCAACTTTCTGCAGAGTCAGTCGATCCAGATTAGCTCAAGAACAGTATGTAGAGAGCTTCATGGAATGTGTTTCCATGGCCAGGCAGCTGCATCCAAATCCTCAAATCACCAAGCGTAATGCGTAAGCGTAAAGATCGGAAGCAGTAGTGTAAAGCACACCACACCTGGACTCTAGAGTGGTGGAGATGTGTTCTCTGGAGTGATGAATTGCATTTCTCTGTCTGGTAATCCAGTGGACAAGTCTGAGTTTGGTGATTGCCAGGAGAACGGCACTTATTTGACTGCACTGTGCCAAGTGTAAAGTTTGGTGGAGGGAGGATTATAGTGTGGGGTTATTTTTCAGGAGTTGGGCTCAGACCCTTAGTTCCAGTGAAAGGAACTCTTAATACTTCAGCATACCGAAATATTTTGGACAATTTCCTGCTCCCAACTGTGGAACAGTTTTGGGATGGCCCCTTCCTGTTTCAACATGACTGCGCACCAGTGCACAAAGCTAGGTCCTAAAGACATGGATGAGTTTGGTGTGGAAGAACTTGACTGGCCTGCACAGAGTCTTGACCTCAACCCAACAGAACACATTTGGGATGAATGAGAGCGGAGACTGTGAGCCAGGCCTTCTCATCCAGCATCAGTTTCTGACCTCACAAATGCGCTTTGAAAGAATTCTTCCTCCTCGTTACATAAAAATTAAATTACAGTAAAACATTTTGGAATATGTGATATTGTCATGGGCTGAAAAAAAAGGATCCAAACACAAGACTCACAGATGAGTCTTTTATTAAAGCTGTTTTCAAAAGTACACAAAAATTAAAGAGTCCAAAACAGGCAACAGAATCCAAAAGCCATCAGGGAATTCCCAAAGAAGACAAACAACAATCTGACCAAGAACACAGGAGAGGCGGGGCCTAAATACCTACAGGAACATGGAGGGCAAATCAGGGGAATCAGACATAGCTCTGGAAAAGAGACACGTAACACTAATTAAGAATGGCACAAAGGAAATAAGGCTAAATGTAAAATACAGGAGATAAGGAACAACATAAGGAACTCAACAGGGAAACATGTATCATGGAGATTTGTCCCTGTACAGAGTGTACAGCTGAATGGAAAATATTGTTCCACACGGATCAAGTTACATAAACAATGAACACACAGTATCCTCCAGAATCAGGATTCTATCATCTCACAGTGATCAAGAACATAAACCTTGTTGGAACTGGTTTGGTTATAAGCTGACATGAATTGTTTCTAATTGTATAAAATGAATTTGATTAATTCTGTTTCTGTGTTTCAGGAGCTTCTGTGACAATCTTAACTACCACCCGCTGAGTGCTGCAGACTTCGGAAAGATGATGAAAAATGTCTTCCCGAACATGAAGGCGCGTCGACTTGGCATGAGGGGAAAATCAAAATATCCTTTACTGGAATGGAGCGTAGCAGTCTGGCCTCTGTCTCTGGTCACAGACCATCTGCTGTTGCAGTTCATAAGCACTCTAAATATAGACATGAAATGAAATAAGCCCCCCCTTGCCTTCGAAGCAGAATCATAATACAGAGACCCTCAGCCATGTCACTGTGATCTTGACCTTTGTAACATTGTGATTTTTTTTTTTTCTGTTTAGCTTCCGACGCCTAAAGACACAACTCGGTTTATTGACATGACCTTTATCCAGGTTATGGCCTTATTTTTCTGGGTGAAATAGGTTTGCTTAGAAGTCCCGTACAAAGCGCTCGTGTCGAGGACGTCGTGGATTCAGTTTTGTTTTTGCACTATGAGTCGAAGTCTACATAATCTATGAAAACTGATTCTGTGCCGGCATGTGAAAAATGTCAGATTATTTTAAATTAGAGATTAAAAGTGTTTAAACAAACCTAAAGACTAACATAAAGTTTAGAGACGTTCTCTGTTGTCATTGAATCTCATGATTGGTAAAACTTTGTCATAATGTGTTGAATGAGAGAACCCAAATGCAGCAGATCCTGCATACAGACTTAATAAACAGAAATCACACCTGATTGTCCAAAGCAACAAACAAAGTACACACACACACACACGCACACAAAAAAACTTAATCCAGAAACCAGGCTGGAGCACACGTGGAAAACAACTGATGGGAGCAGCACAGTACAACACAACAAAGAACTAAGGCAGGACAGAGACTATAAATACACAGAAGGCAACGAGGGAAGTGGGAATGGGAGGGAAACTAAACACAGCTGAAAAAAATGTCAAAGGAAGTAAAACTAAATGCAAAACCCAAGAGACAAATGACTGTCAAAATAAAACAGGAAGTGAGCACTGTAACTAAATGGGGAAACAGACAATAGTAAACTTGACGTGGGGAAAATACACTTAAGTAAGGCAAAGGGGGAAATACGAGAGGAACTAATAAATTCCAATACCAGCAGTACAACTAAGCACTCATCCAAACCAGCATTACAAAGTGCTTCCTAGAAACACAAAATAAAAGAACAAACTTCATGCAAGACTCAGGTGCAACATCAAGAACAAGAATAAGATGCAGTGTGATTCTGCTGTAATATGAAAATCTAGAAGTTAAAAGAACAAGATGGAGTTAAACTAAGAATGTCAAAAACAAAATCTACTGAAATTTACAAAAGAAATAACAAAACAACAACTTACAGTATAAATGAATCTGTAGCAGTGATTTTATAGAAGATGCTGATGAGCAGAGTTGAATTTCTTCATTCAGGTCATTCCACAACCGAGCCAGCAAACACTCCCATCACCTTTTGTCTTTGAGCGTGAGGTGGGAACAGTTGGCAAGTTTGAGTCTTTAGGATCTGAGGCTGCATGGTTGGTACAGAGACAGCAGTTTGAGTATATAATCTTGGGCCAGGACATGAAGGGCTTTAAAAGTAATAAGTAAAATTTTATTACTTTTGAGTTTTATAAGTAATGGGCAGCTAGTGTAGAGTACTTAGAATAGAATAGAATAGAATAGAATAGAATAGAATAGAATGCCTTCATCATCATTATACAGGATGTACAATGAGATTGGAGGCCACTCGTGTTCAGTACCATGCAATAGAAGGAGTGCTCAGGTG
>VUQK01009441.1:23897-43377 GCA_015106715.1 Bujurquina vittata | reverse complement strand
GCGTACTTCGGAGAATAGAATAGAATAGAATAGAATAGAATAGAATAGAATAGAATAGAATAGAATAGAATAGAATGCCTTCATCATCATTATACAGGATGTACAATGAGATTGGAGGGCCACTACTGATCAATGCCATGAAAAGAAAGTCAAACTTGCTAAATGAAAAATAGAATCTAAAAAATATACAGAAAATAAAAC
Source organism: Bujurquina vittata (assembly GCA_015106715.1). Classification (NCBI taxonomy): domain Eukaryota; kingdom Metazoa; phylum Chordata; class Actinopteri; order Cichliformes; family Cichlidae; genus Bujurquina; species Bujurquina vittata. The sequence goes on along the minus strand of VUQK01009441.1, from coordinate 43,176 downwards.
AGTGCATTTAAAATATACAGAAAAAAATGTATAAAAATATATACAAAAATGTATTAAAAGTCTGGTGTAATCTTCATTTTTCTTGGTCCTTTCCTGCTGCATTTTGCATAATCTGGTCTATTTAATGTATTCTGATTGATACCTGTTAAAAGACCAATAACCAAGAGGTTATTAACCAAGAGGAAATAAAAACATGAATGATAGCACGTCACTAAATCCCAGTATTGATGGTATCCTCGTGATATTCCCTAGGTGGTGGGAGCAGGATTGGGTTACCTTGTTTCTGTTTCTCAAAGGTGAGATTAGTCCATTAGCACTTCCAGGTTTCTGATTTAACTTGAACGGATAAAGGAATGAGGGAGGACTCGATGCTTGGATGCATCGAGGGGAGGACTTGACCCAATGATGAGAACTTCTGTTTTATCCGACTTTAATTTCAAAAACTTGCCACATCCATTTCTTAATATCAGTAAGATTGTAAGGTTGGAGAGGTTAGTTGAATCAGTGGATTTTACTGGGTGATTGGGGTGATTATGTCATGAAAATACGGCCAAAAGGTAGCGTATATAACCAAAAAAAGTCCCTATATAGTTCACAATTATTACAGAGTAAGGAATGTTATGTTCACCAATCCAAAGAACACATTTTAGATTGGTCAGATATAACCTAAACCACTGCAGAGCTATCCCAGATTTACCAACCCAGTGCTGCTGCCCCTCCTTTAAAATATTATGGTTTACTGCATCAAACCCTGTACTTAAGTCAAATAGCACAAGAACAGCTCATTTACCAGTATCAGCAGTTCTTACAATATCATTTGTTTGTTTGAGCACAGTAACAGTATTGTGATTCTGATGTTTTGATGTAATGTGTTAACAGATTGTAGACAGTCTTCTCCAAAGATTTGGCTACTTTGAAAATGCACAGTTATTTTGATTTGTGGGACTAATTTACAGAAACAAACAGTTCACTGGTCGGTAAAACTAAATGACAATAACATGAAAGCAAAAATTTCAGCAAGTAAAAATAAAGAAATGAACTTACTGAATTAAAAAAGGGAATAAAATGGTAGTAAAAACCTAAATACAGTGCAATAAAATGAAGCTCAGTAATTTAGATTCTAATTAAAATAAACCCACTTTAGCCATTCTCCTGATACCATTGTTCAGTGTGCCTGATTGGATTTATCTGTAGCTTACTCAAATCAATTAAAATGCACCAAATTATTTTTGATTTGGTGTACTTTGTAAGCTTTGGAAGGAAAGTGTTTGCTGCTGCTTTTCACAGAACCAGTTGTCAGTGTCAGTTAAAACTTTTCACTGCAGGGCTGATCCTGTTATTTAACTTTTAACGCTGTCTGTCTGCCCCGTTCTTGTAAACGTAATCGCTGTTGGATGCTGTGAGGGAATTTGTTTAAACGTGGCTCAAATTTCCACTGAGACTTGGAACGATGGACTGATTATCATTGGGGGATTAAAGGTCAGGGTCACTGTGACCTTTCCTAAGTACATTTTTGGCCATAACTTGTAGGCTGAGCTCTAGTTTTACACACAAATGTCTAAAAGGATAAATAATTATTCAGATTTGTCAGAAATGGGGACACTGATGTTTGGTTCCCACCTGTTTAATTTCTTCCGTCTTGACTACATTTTTTATCTGTCTGGACAAATGTGAATGCAAGCTTGAACTTCGCAGGTTGTCAGAGGCGTAACACGGCAAGGTGGTAATTCGAGTTATTTGTTCTAGTAACAGCAAAGCTTTAATCTATAATTAAACAAAGCCTGAGGGTATAATGCGCAGTCAACAAAGACTGTTACTTAAAAGTACATCTTCAGATCAAGCTTCAGAGTTGACTGTGTAATAAAAGCTGTCTTTGATGTGTGTAAAAAAGCTCTCTGCCCCATCAGTAAAAATACTGTAGATGCTTTCCTATCAGTAGTCTGCACCTAAATATTAATGTGCAGCTTCCATTTGGTGTATTATCCCAAAGCAGATGACTAACTCCATTTTTCCTGCTATTTTGTGTGGGCCTATTCCTCATGTATTGTCATAGCGTAGCTGTGTGGAGTGTATAGCAGCAGAGCCAAAATGCAAGATACTGCAGTCAGAGGATTCAGTCAAAAAGTAGGCTCTTCAGTGGCTGTTCACCAAATCCAAGAAGTAACATAATCCAAGGAGAAACTCCAGAAAACATGAGGAGCAAGAAACAAGAGAACATACAGAGCAACAAAGAAAAAAGGAAAGAAACTCCGAGAGTAATTAGGGGAAATGGAAACAGGAAGATGACACGAAAAGGCTGAAACTAATTAGGATTAATTAACAGAGTAAAATAGGAAGTAACTGAACACAAAGGCAAGAACACACAGACAGGATGCATTATGGATGCTAGGATAAACAAAACATCAGGGCCGTGTACTACAAAGCCAGTTCAACATACCCAGTGTATCTTTCCATAATCTGGATCCTTCCACCCCTACATTAGCAATCAGTATAAGTGGTCACACAAAGCTTGTTATCAACTAAATTAACCCAGGTTTTGATCAGTCTGGCTACGAGCACATTTATATGAAAAGAGTGGTGTTGGCAGCATCTAACCAGTCAGAAACATGGATAAGTGAACTGGCAGCAGGGTGGCACAGGTCGGTAAAAATATGAAAGCAACATAGCTGCTAGTGAGGAAGTGCTGTACAGTGGTTTAGTATTAAAAGTTTGTGTGAATGGTTAGTAAGACTGGAAGAAAAGCTGCTATATTTAAAAGTGATTAAAAGTGGCAGTGGCGCAGTGGGTAAGGCGCTCGCCTTGCAGCCGGAGGTTTGCAGGTTCGAGCCCTGTCCCTGAGCTGCGTTGTGTCCTTGGGCAAGACACTTAAACCACATTGCCTAAGGGTAGCGCCGGTCTCTGGCTGCATGATCGCAGATGCTCGTCTCTGGATGAGTGATCTGGAACGCTCATTTCGTTGTGTGCCTTGTGTGCACAATGAGTTTAATCTAACATCTAGCCTGTTTGAAACTTGGAACAAAAGCTTACATGACTTATCAGTATCACAGCTTTAAGACACGGGAGAATCTGATGAATTATAATCATGTACCTGTTTCATTAAAGGGTTTAAGGGTCTGAGAGCAAGTAAAGAATAAATATAAAAAATTAGCCTTCAGTCTATGGGTGAACATGATATAAAATCCACAAGTAATAATAGGTGTTCTGTTTTAGGATCATATATAAACTCTTATAGAACAGTGAAACTGTTGTAAAATTGTTTGCAGCCAACAGGAAATAAATGAAGAATAAAGTTGAGTCTGAGAATCTATATTTTTATTAATGCTCGTCAGGGAAACAAAGACTTTATACGCTATTAAAAAAAATTTCCCCCAAGAGATCTGATTAGTTCGCGGGTGGTGGTTTCATACCTGTTAATCTCTAGTCTAATGACTTTGGAACCAAATGGGAAAAAAACAAGACTATAAAAAGTAACTAGAACTCAAATAATAGAACTCAGCAATACAAAAACTCAGGTAACACAAAGGAATACATCTGGAAATTGCCCCAGTTTGCTAATAAGTGGAAATAGAAAAACACACTGGTCAAAACCCACAGACTGTGATGCTCCCAGGTTTCTGTTATTTGTTTATCACATGGATGATTGAGCTGCTAATAAAACACAGGCTGTCTTTTATCCGGGTTTCCCTCTTTATAGTTGTCATTTGTATTTTTGTAGGATCCTGTGTGTTTTTTATCTTAACACTGACTCACATATTGCTATAGTGGCCTAAGGAAGAGACCGTTTGTTCACATGCCATCTTTACCTACTCTAGACCTCCATAAAACAGGGGATGGAGTAAGTACATATATTTACATTTACTTACTTTGTATCACTTTTCTCCAACGTTTTCTCATGTATGTATGTATATATTTAAATTTATGTAACCAAATATCTGGGGTTTGCAGCACCAGTGTGAGGTACTGGAGTCCCCAGGCCAGCTGAACAGCATTAAGGAAGAGGTGCGGTTTGCAGCCTGTGATCTTGTGTGTGAGTGGGCCCAGAAGGTGCTCAAACGCCAGTTTGATGCTGTGGAGGACCTGGCTCGCTTCTTAATCGACAGCCATTACATCAGCAACAAGTCTTTGGCAGCTCTCACCATGATGACCGGCACAGCAGCAGGTAGGAGTTTAAACAACTTCATTTGTCCCGAGCACAGAAAATAAAGGTCAAGAGTGACTTCTGGTGGCAGCTACCTGTTACTGCACCTGTGGCTTTCGCTGTTCATCTTGTCTAGTGACGCTTCACAGTAAATCTTTATGGTGATTACGACATTCAATTTAGACACACGCTTGTGTGTGATTCAATACTCCTTCACAAAACACTTTAGGCGCTCCGGCTCAGCACTGCCTCTCTTCATGTGTCAAGAGAACTTGTGAGTGAGTGGGGCTGAAGCAGTCTGGCTAGTCAGGGGGGGCTTTCCTTTTACCCCAGAAGTCAGATCGCGGTGCTGGGAGTTATGTCTGTCATGAGTTGACCGTGCTCTAGTTGTAGTAGTCGGAAAAAACAGCGATGTTTCACTCCCTAAAAAGGTAGAGTTATTCAGCCATTGCTACCAATGCCTGGAGTGCACCAAAATCCCTGCACGTTCATGTTCATGGATGGCACCAAATTGGTCCTCTGTGTATGGCTTATTTAGTAAGTCAGAAATACACAAGAGTGGGACAGCAGATTACTGCACGAGTTCTACGGTGTACATATGTTTCTGCCAGCTGTGATTGCGAAATCGGACTTCTCCGACTTCCAGCTGAATTGTCCTACTGGGAAGTCAGGATTTACGGCTTACCACTTCAAATGAATTGTAGCATAATATATATTTTCATCAATGTGTGCAAAAATCTACACCATTTAAGAATTTTATGATTTAATCAATGCAAGGAAAAAAAGACTTCAGCAAAATGATCATACATCTGAACTGTCATGTCTCTTTAACATAAAGCTACCTTCGGCTGCCCCTTAATACCCAGGAATCACTACAGCAGGTAGCGCCACAAGTTTATTTTGGCAGTTTTTACGCTGGCCACCCTTCCTCACACAACCCCAAAGGTAGTTGTGTCTCCTGTGAGGATCAAAGGAGGCATCTTTCACTGAAGACGATTCAAGTGCAATGACAGTACTGACATTAAGAGAGCGTATGGGACATGAAGGTAACCAAAATATATAAATAAAATCCCATATCCTACTGGGCCAAGAGAACAGTGATAATATGGCATCAGTGAAGAAAAGGCCCCCATCTCTAACCTGAGTTTACACAATTCTTCCACTTATATCAAAAATAACATCTCCTTAATCCAGTGTGCAGAGGTAGATGGAGAGGTAGAGTCAAGTTAAAATAGATTTCTTGACATCCACCATTCCTTGATACAGAGCAGTTTGGTGGGACATCAAGGGTGAGGACTTAGCAGTCCTGAAATCAGATTAGCAAATGCAGACTACTAACCCAAACTTGAGAAACAAAAAATTAACCTTTTATTAAGGCAAAATATAAAGTCCACATATGCAGAAATTTATTAAGTTTATTAGGCCAAACATTTGATGTATACCGAATATAAATTCCTTTTGTTTTTCTTCAGAAGTGAAAGCTCCACAGTCCATCTCAGCCTTCACCCCAGCTGCAGACACTCACTCCTTCCAGCGTCATGTGACCACCCTGTCCTCTCCATCCGTTGATGCAAAGCAGCAGCTCCAGAGGAAAATCCAGAGGAAGCAACAGGAGCAGAAGCTGACCTCTCCTTTACCTGGAGAGGGACAATTTAGGAAGGCAGATGACAGTGTGTCTTGTGGTAGTCCCACCCCTCCATCACCTCAGCAAACCATAGGCATCGTGGTCGCTGCTGTGCCAAGCCCCATCACGGTGAGAGAGAGAGAGAGTTGGATGTGTAATTTCTTTCTCTTGGAGATCATCCCCCTCTGAGAGAAAGATTTGCTGTATAACATTTTATTAAGGCTTAGAACACAATAAACCTACATGACATCAAAAATCACTTTTTAAGTAACTAATTAAATCTATTAATTAGTAACAACTACACATTGCTGCATTGACTTTTAAGTTAGACTGCTGGTTTTCATTCTTACAGGTCACTGAATTTGTTTTTTTATCAAACGAGTAGTCAAAAAAAACAGGCAGTGATGTTTTATTTTAGTGAACAATTTCAGTATTCGGCATTTTATTTCATAGAAAATTTTAAAAAATTGTTTTGGCATTTATCAGAAGTGTTTATTATCCATTTAGGGTCCACAAAATTCATAATTGCAGGTGAAGCAGCTGCAAACATGGTTTGTATCTCTATATGTATATGTTAATATCACCAAGGCTGTTTTATATATCAATGCATTTTAGAAATCACACTCTTTGAATTAATTGATTGTTTTTACTAGTAACTGAATCTGATAAACCCCTGTAGTTCAGCAAAGGTGGGAAGTAAAAACACAGCAAAAACCAAATGACCTTTAAAATAAAGCATGAAATAAAGAAAATCTCTCTCTCTGCCGTCACTCTCAAATCAAATCAAAAAGAAAGGATATAAACTTTGGACTCACTTTTTGATTCCTCCTTATTTCTCTTCAGGTTCAGAGGAGCAGGCCGCTGATGTCCCCGAGTCCAGTGGGAACAGTGGAGAGCAAAATGCTGCCCATTAACATCCAGATGGTGACCCAGCCAGTTCAGGCAGTGAAACAGAGCACCAAACCCCCCCAAAATATTCTGTCCAGTACAGTGGGAGAGCGCACAGCTCGGCAGCGCTACGCTCAGATCCTCCCTAAACCTTCAGCCACCACAGCCATCGCTCTGCGCTCGCCCTCCACCATGATCATCGCCAACAGCCCTATTAAGGCTGTCGTGACTCCATGTCATGTTAGCCCAGTCAGTTTGGTCAAAATGGCAGCCATATCGCTTGCACCCAACAGCAGTGAAAGCGCTACATCCCTTACAAACGTGCTGCGGCCAGCATCTGCAGACATCAGCTCTAAAGTTACAGAAGACGTCTGGTCCAGTCAGAACGTGAGGAGTTCCTCAACTGTCCCCATTTTCGCCCCAGTGGCCAGGCCAGGCCAGACGTCCTACACCCCGAGTATCGATGTTGAAATGGAAGTTGAAGCTATACATGAAAATAGCCAGATGCAAAATCTTGGCTGTCAAGTTTTTCCACAAGGAGGAATGACGAATATAGTCAAAGGGGCTGTACAGAGGGCCGCCAGTGTGCCCATCCCGCAAACAAAAGGATTCCTGGGCCTCGAGGAAACATCCATCAATAACTGCAGCAGAGAGTCCTCCTCAAGCACTAACACTGTGTCCACAGGCAACTGCAGCAATAATAGCATTAATAATACAAGCACTTTGCACTTAAATCCCTCCACTCAAAATACTAGCACTGTGTCTTTACTGAACACCAGCAGAGCATCTTCATTTGGGGAAAGCAGCCAAGCAAAGCAAGGTTTCTTGTCCACTAAAAGCCTCAGAAAACGTTCATGCCTCAGTCCAGACCTTTCACCAGTCAAAAGGATTTTTATGCACCAGCAGCCAGTAGAAGGTGCTGCTGTTCTAGGATATGGTGTCAGAAACATGACGGGTAATGTCTCCAGGCCAGGTGCTCCAGCTAGACCTGAAAGTGCACCAGCCACCAGAGAGGTAGAACTGAAAATGACCTCTCAAGTCCACGCACTTGGCGCTTCTTCTTTCAGACCCAGCAGCTTTTACTCTGTTGCCAAAACACATAGTTCACTGCAGAGGAAAAACATTTACACTGTTATGGATACTGGCACCTCAGTCAGTCACACATTAGTACAGCAACATCAAGGGCATCCAGCGGCTGATGCGCATGCCATGCCCGATCATCCTGGTTTTCCAAAGCATTCAGGTGTGGGTTCAAACTCAAGCCTGGAAGGAGCCCAACAGCAGACCTGTGCTCCGTCAAATCCTACTACTGAATCCTTAGAGTTTTTGAATCAACCTTCATCATCCAGTCACCTGCCTATGCAGACAGATATGACAGAATACTTTCCCTTCGATGATGACGTGACTCAGGACAGCATTGTGGAGGAGCTGGTGCAGATGGAGGAGCAGATGAAACTTAACAGCTTGCAGCAGTTTGGAGATTCTCTCACACTGCAAGGCCAACAGGATGTGATGCCAAACAACTTGATGTCCAATAATAAGAATATTGCTGTTACTGCCTTCTATCATGCTACAAGCAACGCAATCCAAACACCAACAGCTACACCCACATCAGAAATGATGGGAGGACCACAAGGCTTAACCGGAGAGAGCCCGTGCTCCCACGTCGCCTCCACAACCCCAGTGGACAGCGCACTTGGAAGCAGTCGTCACACCCCGGTTGGTACTCCACACTCCAACTGCAGCAGTACTGTTCCTCCCAGTCCGGTCGAGTGCAGAAACCCATTTGCATTCACGCCCATTAGCTCAAGCATCACTGGTTTCCATGATGGCAGCACCATCTCCAGCAGCCCTGTCAAACCGATGCAGAGGCCGATGGCCACCCACCCAGACAAAACCAAGTTGGAGTGGATGAATAACAGTTACAACAGCAGCAGCGGGTGTAGTAGCAGATCAAATAATGGAATGGAAATCCTGCCCAGCTATCAAGGCTTGATAGAGGACCATTTTCAAAAACCTCACGCCTTTGCCGTTCCTCATGCACGACACCCTGACAGCCATTTCGGCCGCTTGACTCCCATCTCACCTGTGCAGCAGCAGGTAGCGAGCATGGCCAAGCAGGAGGGTTTTGCTGTGCCCGCCCCTCTGGATAATAAAACTGGCAGCACATCTGCTGCAAATTTTAGGTGTCGCAGTGTAAGTCCTGCTGTGCATCAGAGGAATTTAAGTGGCAGCATGGGAAGCAGCGCCCTTCCAGGTACCCCCGGTTCAGTAGTGTCTCCCTTTAATTCTCCTGTGACGCCTGAGGTGTTGAACATCTTTGCAAACAGCCAGACAAACCTTGGTGTGAACAGCATGGCTCAGAGGAGCCGCTCTGTGCCGCTCAACATCATGATGCAAAGTGAGGTCCCGCCCACACCAGGGCAACAGTGCAGCACCAAAGGCATCACCAGCGTTCTCCTGAGCAAGCTGGATGGAGACCGTGAGAATAGTGCACGTGGTGTGGGAATCAATAATTTACCCTCCACGTACACTGCACGTATGAACCTCACCCAGATCCTTGAGTCCAACGCCAGCCTGCCCTGCACTGACAACCTGTTGACCTCTGACACCCCCAGTTCCTGTAACCTGCAGAGGCCCAGTTACCTCATGGAAAATGCTATGAATGAACAAATGATTATCTCTGCAGGTGAAGGCCAAGTACAATCAGCCACTGGAGAGCAGCATCAGCAGCAGTCCATCATGTCAGCTTTGAACTCACAGCAGCAACACCAGCAATTAGATTTCAGCAGCACTCAAGACCTCCTCACAGACAGCAGCCTCACTGCTGGTGCTCAGCTCATGGAACAGGTGTCGGCGCTAACAGCAGGTGGGGCCGTTTTCCCCAGTGAAATCAGAATGACGTCAGAGCTCTCCAGTAGCATCAGTGACCTTAACGCTTTGGACACAAACCTGCTGTTTGACCCTAACCAGCAGCAAAGCCAGTATCAACACACCACCCCAGAGGAGTTGGTGGATGATTCGTTGTTTGAGCAAATCACCAGCGAGACAGCTCATTCAAGTGGCCTCGACTGGCTGGAAAGTAAAGATCATCCAACTGTTGGGCTGATGGGCTGAGAGCAGATCTTTTTTTAGTCATGTTGAACATGTTAATCTGTGGCTTCTGTTTGTTTTATTTATTTTTAAGGCATTTATAATGCAACACTGGACACAATGAGGTCTGTCCAGATTAAGTGCCAGGCTGAAACTGAGATGATGCTGCAAAACCTAAAGAATGCTGGTCATTTCCCTTTAATGAAAGAATATCACCTCACTTAGTTTGATCAAGTGCATTTCCAACAAGTAAACACAGAAAAGAAACCTAATCTTAAAACAGCTAATTTTGGTTAATATTTCACTGAACAGTCAGATCAATAACAGAGCCATAGATCAGTGTAAATAAACCTTATGCAACACTGCTTATTTCTATCATCGTGTATAAATTGCGACATCTGCAGGCTAAATGTAATTAAAGCATCAGGTACAAACAAACCAAACTATATTTACTGCTGAACTAACAATATTTGTGTGTTGTGCAGCTTTACTAAAAAAAAAACTGGAAGAAGTTCGAAGAGTTTTGAATATAACATAAATTAACATTAAGATATGTGAAGTGTACGTGTACGGTTTATAAACTCATCATGTATAGTCACCAAATAGAACTAAATCCATCCATGTAAATCCATATAATATATTATCATGATTTTAATATATCAAAGTTGGCATGGAGCATATACCAGTACAAAGATTATCACATCCTAAACATACTAATTATTCATTTTGCTGAATTGTATAAAAGGCTGAAATACAAGTCTATGCCGTCATTACCAAAGTTTATATCAAACAGACTTTGAGTTTCTGTGAATCAACGGATGTGAAGAGAAAGAAGAGCCAAATCTCTCTTCAAACACCTTTGTATAGATTTAATATTATGAATCCTTTTTACAAACATTGCGTTAATTTGCATTTTAAGTCTTGTATACAGATTTGTGAAAAACTAAGTGCACCCTTACTGCTTCCATAGGAATTAGGAGGTTTAGTAGCAGTTAGGTGCTTCTAATCAAATGGGCATTATTAACCGATCATCAGCAAATGAGATCACCTCTATAAAGTTTGCTGTTTTGGAAAGGTGAAAAGTGAATGCGCCAAACCAGCAAATAATGTGAGAGACTGAAGTTGTACAGTAAACAGTTACTTTAGGTTTTTGCCGCTTAAGGTCTTCCCACAAGCTGCTTACATGGGGTGTACTTTCTTTTTCACATGGCTGTAATCGCTATCATAAATATGTCCAAATCCTAATGAACCTCTTTAAATTATATGCAAAATTTACATGCAATAAAGGTAATAGGCAAAAACCACATATTAAAACTGCGGGTCTCAAAGTGGCATAGCCCCACCTCTTAAGAAGCCAAAAATAGTTCTTGCCTCCAAACTGTATCAGTCATTAACAACAACAAAACATGGGTCCAAGTTAAAGTTTGAATAGAATAAAGATGAAAACCTCAGAAAATATTTCTGTGCCCGACAAAGGGGGCTTGCGCAATAGTGAGAGAATCACTACATTAAACCAAGAAAGATGATCCGCGTCCTGCAATGATTCAGAATAGCTTTAATTTATATGGTCATGTGTACCTGCGTCACGCAGACAATTTTGTGGGATTGTGGGAACTTGTGTTACTTTGCCCTTTGCACGGCATGAAACAAGCCGCGAAAGAGGAGGGCTCAACCACTTAACCCTTAAAGATTATTTATAATAACATCACCTACCTAAGAATTAAACTGAACCCCCTCTGATGGGGATTTCTTTTGCACTAGAAAAACTAATTTTTATTACAATTTAGATGCATTATTTATCGTGTGCAGATTACAAAAGTAAGAATTAGAAAGTAAATGGAGCTTAACGAGGGTTTATACTATGCTTATTATAACGCACTGACAATCTATAAGTCTTTGTTCTTCTTTCATGAGAAATAAACACTGATTTGTATGACAATGAAACAATTTTAGTCTGAATGCTGAGGTTAAAATGCAAAACAGCTCCCAATCAAATGTGAAAGTCAGGCTTTACGCTGACATCGAGCTTCGCATAATGAAGTGACGCAGCCACTGACTCTAATAAGAGGGCTTTTGGTTTCTGAGCCTTATGTCCATGCCAAAGATGTAAGCTGCACTGTGGCCACAGGTTTAATGTAACCTCCAATGTGGTGGACATACTAACAATAATGTACTTGATAACAGCTGTAACAAATGTATTCAAAGGAAAAGTGAAAATTTGGTGACATTTGTTATCAATTTGGAAAATATTTACGCTTCCTTAGTTTTCTGTTGTTGATGCTTTTGTAACCCCAACAGGTATGTGATGTTTTTATGGAAGCGTCACTGATTTATTGGTAACCTGTGTCTCTCTGTTAGCAGTAGATCTCCGAGTGTGTATTGTTGGTCACACTCGCTTTATTTGTTGTACAGATTGGGTGTGTGGCCAGGTGTCTGGTGCTCTTTGATTTGTTTTGCGACTATTTATTATTTTACAATGTGCTATTTGTACAGAATATGTAACCTTGGAAACCATATGAGCTTGTATGTGTGTCTGTATGTTCACAACAACCTGACTTGCACTGTTAAGATGTTTTGTAGCATATGTTTTAGGTGTCATAGTGTATTACCATGTATCACATATGTTTCAGATATTTGGTGGTGAATAATGATGAATTGAATAATCTCTAAAAACCTCTCAAAACTGGATTTTGACAGGAACTTGCTCCAGAAAATATTTGCACGTTTTCAAATGTGGAAATTGCACTATCCCTAATATATAGTGCCATGTTAGATTTTAAATTTTTTCTGTGTGATTCCCTGTATGACCTTGAAAGTTGTCCCATCGGTGACAAACAAACAAAGGAACATTTTGAATGAACTAAATTAATGTCTGGAATTAATCTGGTGGTTGTATACAGAATACTGTATTTTTAACTTCTTTAAAAACTGATTGTAGCATTGCAACATAGTAATGAACAATTTAGAGAATTTTCTTATTTGTATGCCTTTTTCCATCTCTAATTTCTCAGTTTTGATATTTAACTGAACGTTGGGTCTGTGTGTTTGTTAGCGCTGATGTTTGTTTATGAGGCGTTTACCCTTCCTCTTGTAAGTGGTTAGGAGCTGTAGAACCGCCCTCCACTGTGCTATGTTGCTGTGGTTTTTAATACAAAATAATTTTTGGGTTTTGCTTTTCTTTTTTTGCATTTTATCAAGTGCTTTTATAAGGGGAAGTGCTTGTTGATACTGGTTTTTGAAGACTTTTTAAAACTAATAAACATTTTTGAGTACACTGCTGAAAACAGTGTTTCTTTTACATCTGCTTGTAAAGATCCTGTGTTGTTGTCTGCCAAGAAGACATCTGCTAAAAATCCAGCAACTACAGTAACTACAACCATAGTACTACTATGCTGATAGTTCACAGTATTAATCAGAAGTATTCAAATGAAATTGGGGGTTTAATAAGCACCAGGAGCTTTGGAAAATGAATTTATTATGAAAGATAATAAAACATGTCCATATACACATCCAGAAAAGAAAAAACCTATACAATACAATGTCTTATATTTATGTTTCTTAGTTTTTTAATTGATCAACAATAAAATTACCAACAAAATACAAGAGGATCAAAAGATAAAAAAAGAGAAATTCATGTACTTTGTTTTCCACCATTGTTACCACTGAAAGCTTATGGGTTAACTCAAGGACACAACATCAACCTTTCAGCCACCACTTTCCCTGATTGCACCCAACTAATCAAAAGTAAAAGTATTTTGAAGATCAGGACGCAGTCCTTGTGCTTTCACTTTAAGTACGTGATTTTAATGGATAAGCACTTAACTATGCCTGTGAATATTTTGCACAACACAAAATATCTGTTGAGAAAAGAGGCAACAAAAGAGTTTAATTATGCAAAAAATCTGAAATGAGATGTCTATTCCTATGGGGTCTGTAACAATTATGTCCTTTTTAAAACTAAAATACATATTTATATAAAAAGAAAGATAACTTATGGAGTAAAATCTCTGAAGCAAAGTTAATCATCTGAATGAAAGTGAGAGACAAATCTGCACATAAAGAAGGAACTAAACAAATGATATTAGTTAACCTATTTAAAACTCTTTAAATGAAATAACATGTCTGTGTCACGTTAGGATTTGGAGCAATGAAAAGTCTTTCGGAGTATTGTGAGGTATTATGGTGCTAGCGTGATGTGCTGACACGTAAAGTTAAATCCACCTAAATGACTAGATCTTTTACTGCAGGTAATTTAATATTTATTACCTTTTTGTAATTTGTGTTTCATGAAAAGCAAGCAAAAATCTGAACGCTCTCTTTGGTTGTGCACCAGTATAAAACACCTACACCGTGCTGTGAGTGAAGCAGTTTGACCCAAGACAGTCCAAAGCTTCTTTTTTTTTAACCCAATTGCTGCTTATGTTGTCTCCAGACCTGCCAAAACAGCCCTGACCCTGCTGTAGTATCTGTCACCATGATGTTAGTAGCTGATCCTTTAAGCTCAGTAAGTTACGAGGTAGAGCTTCTATGTATCGGACATGTTTGTCCAGCAAATCTCACAGATATCCTACTGAAAGAGGCCACAGCCATCAGGGAATACCGTTTCTATGAAAGGGTGTACATGTTCTGCAACAATTCTTAGGTAGGTGGTACGTTTCAAAGTAATATCCACATCGAGGACAGGACCCAAGGTTTCCAAGCAGAACATTTCCCAGAGCATCACACAGCATCTGCCAGCTTGCCTCCTTCCCATAGTGCATCCTGGTGCCAGGTGTTCCCCAGGTATGTGACATGCATGTGCCCAGACAGTCATGTGCTGTAAAAGAAAACGTCATCAGATCAGACCAACTTCTTCCATTACTCCATGGTCCAGTTCTGAAGCTCACATATCCATTGCTGGTGCTTTTGGTAGTGGTCAGGAGTCAGTGTGGACGCTCCGACTGGTCTGTGGCTATCCAGCCATCTATGCAACAAACTGTGATAGACTGTATATTGTCTTTCTTTCTTTCACACCTTTCTCTCAGAACCAGCATTAACTTTATCAACCTAGGCCATCACAGTGCAATTAACAAGTTAAGCTACAGTAGTGTGTCTGTTGGATCGAACCACACAGGCCAACCTTCATTCCCCATTTGCATTGATAAGTATTTGCCGCCCATAAGCCTGTTGCTGGTCCACCACAGTTCCTTCCTTGGACCACTTTTGATAGACACTAATAGACATTTTGGAGATGCTCTGACCCAGTCATCTAAACATCGCAAATTGTCCCTTGTCAAACTCACTCAAATCCTTATGCTTGCTCATTTTTCCTGCTTCTAACCCGTCAGCTTTAAGGACAAAATGTTAACTTGCTCCCTAATATATCCCATCCACAGGTGCCATGATGAACAAATAATCAGTGTTACTGACTTCACCAGTCAGTGGTCATAATGATGCTTGATCAGTGTATCAGAGCTTAGGCAGAAACCCTCCCGCAACAGAGTTTTCACCCAGTGGCAGTAATAATCAGACTGATTTCAATGGATTTTAGAAAACCCAAATTCCACATAAACCATTTCTTTTGATACTTTGGTCTGTTTTTTTGTTGTTGTTTTTTTACAATTTTCATATATACAGCTAAACGGATTTTTAAAAATTATTAACATTAACCACAAAATAGCAAAACAGACACATAAGAAGACAAAAATATGGAGACACGTGCCAAAATTATATGATATAATTAATGATTCGTTTCACTCTGCATGCTTAATTCATATTAATTGATTGGGGGCTACAACTTCCACTCCACGCCTATAGTACCTGTATAAACATGTATTTTAAGGGAAAAATGCATCTTTGTAACGATTATTACCTTTACTGATTATAACAGGCTACATATAAGTCAGCACGTGTAGACAGAAAAAAGTACATACATACAAAATCATAAAAGCAAATATGAAAAACGCCTAACCATAAAGCATAATATCAACATCAGGGGGTAGATACTGAGCATGTGCATTCCCACTGCTCAGACTCCACCACAACTGAATTTTACAACATACTCTTCGTTGGGAAAAAGGCACTTTTTTCATTTGATGATTTTTTGATGATTTTTGGTGAGTGTAAATTATTTTTAGTTTTAAAAAAAACATACCGGGTTGATCGGGTGACCAAACGCTGTAATGCTATTGCAGAAGCCCAGGTTAAAGTTGGCCCCAAGGCCATTTACTGCGTGTCTTATTGAGACTGGCTTTCCTGTCTCAATAAAGGCTAAAAAGCCCCAAAAGGAAATTGCTTTTTCTTAAGACATCTCAAGCTGGTCATCTTTTTGTAAAAGACTGACTCATTAAATGTGACTGTTTTCAGAATTTACTTACATAAAAAAAGGGAAATGAAAGGGTGGGCTTTTCTCACATAGGTCATGCAGTAGATTAAAATTGCACTGTATATGACCCCTGTGCCAAAATGAGTTTAACACCCCTAATCTAGACCCTATCAACATGTGAGATGCTGTCTTAATATGGGAAGGAGGTCCAAGGGATAAAAACACTGAGCAGCCCCACAAACCATGTGACACTTAGTCACCCTTCTTGTAGTATTTTTCCATGGTGACGTAACAGATTACTTCATCTCCCACATAATCTGTAAATTTCCTTTATCATGCTGTTAATCGGAAGCAGTGTCACTGTTTGTAAGTTTTATGTTTTTATAGTTGTGTTCATGTGTATTTGTGTTTGCATGTGAGTTTTATTGGTGTTGTATAAAAATTCCAAGTAACTACAGCTAAAATAAAAACACAGTGGAAAAGTCCTGACCCACCCCTCATTTTTTTTGTATTTTTCTTCTATTTTTCTTCTATTCTTTAAAGTGGTCTTGAGCAATAGTTATAAAGGCTTTCTGAAAGTCTTTCAAAGTTTATCTTTGGACATTGGCTGCTTTTACACTCATTTTCAGTCAAGTCCTTGTACTTGACCATTTTCAAAGGATTTCTTTTGGTTATGCCACTTATGGAACATTCAAGCATTAAAAAAAGCACTTAACTCAAAGGATGAAAGAGTGTGAGTGTTCTGTCTACACATAACAGACAACGTAGCAAAGAGACAATTTTTAATTGTATCTTAGGCACTTTGTTACTAGCATCCTGTCACTAAAACACATAATTTGCTACCATTTTTCATAGGTAAATATGTGACAAATGGCAAAGATAACATGGTACTGTATAAAATAGCATTTTTGTGCCAACAAGGTGATCCCAATATTAGCTAAAAACTTGGCATAATCTCAACATGTTGTAAAGTGTATCCTTAAAAAAAATTGGAGGAAACTGGACAAATGGAGGACAAAATAAGTGGCAGGCAACTATAGTGTAACAGAGTCCAACCCCTCCGAGAAATTAGTTCTAGGGTATAACAAAGAAACTAGGTTAAAACGAAACCGAAACTAATTTAAATTTTTTCAAACAAAAACAACTAAAGTGAAACGGGTAAGACCGCCCTGGAAAGTGGAAACTCTTGAAAACAAAAAACTAAACGATTTTTTTTTAAAAAAGTGAATAATTTAATACACTATTTTGTTATTTATTTTGTTTTCATTGGTGCGTTTTTACTGTCTGTAAATGCTACCAACCCACCTGGGGCTGAAGTAGTAAAATGAGGTAAAATCTGTCTTAATTACTTGTTAATGAACGCGCATTTGATAAAATAAACACTAGCGTGCGCGTCCGTCTCTCGGCGGCTTTCCTCTGGGTTTCCTCAGGCTGCAGCCGTGACAGGGGAACCAGGGAGGAAGAGAAAGCAGGAGGAGGAGGGGAGGAGAAGGAGGGGAGGACGAGGAGGAGGAGGAGGAGGAGGAGGATGGATACAGTGTGACGACGGCGTCGCGGCTTATCAGTAGGTCAGTTTCACGCCATCCCACAGCATAAACACACGGAGGGAATCCTTCAGTCACAGCCGAGCGGAAGCGCACACCTTCGCAGAAGCCCGCGGGTCGCGCCGCCACCTTCTTCCTCTTCTTGTCTGTCTTGTCTGTGGGAGGAATAAGGGCGAGGATACTATGGCTTGGGTTTCTTCACAGATCTCAGGACTTCAGACGGATGAGGTAAACTTTGGGGTTTGTAAACGAGGCCGCTGTCGTTAGCCAGCTGGCTAACTAGTTCACACAAATCGACAAACTATAAACCGGAGCGTCGAGTTAGCGAGCTAACGTCAACTCTCCAGCTCCTTAACTCAGCCGTGTCTGCTTTGGAGTTTCGTCTTTGCTTGATAAACGTGTTAGTTATTGATAAGATAATCGATGTAGTTAAAAAAATCTTTTAACTACTTCCAGCAATGCTATAGGAAACTTGCAAATTAGAGAGCTTTTTTTTCGTTTTTGTTTTGTTTTTTTCTCAGGCAGGAAATCAGTCGTCTCCTGGGCTGTCAACGCCTTTAATGTTTGCTCAAAACAAATAAACAAAAGTGAGAGCTACCCAACTCACAGTTATCTGTGGAATAATTCAGGAAAAAAACGGGGAGTAAAGAAATGGGGTCAGGTGTGAAATCTCCCGATGATTCACTGATTTCACAGTAAAAATGTGGCTTTGGTTTTGATCGGAAATGTGCAGAAGTGCCAAAGACTGTGTTACATCACCCCGAGACCACGCCGAGTTTGTCGAGCCCACTGCATGCATGTGATAGCGATCAGATTGAAGCCATACTTCATCAGTGCTGCTGCACTCTCATTATTGATTACTGATTTCTGTACTCACACCTGTTGTCAGACAAAGCACTCAGCAGTTTCTACTAGACTTGCCATGTGCAGATTATTACTATATTATGTAGGTATATTATGTAGTGTTTTTTTTAAATGATCTATCTCTTCAAAGTTTGGTCTCAGATTGGGTTTGCTCATTTCATTTTAGCTTATTGTTTTGTGTGAAAAGGTAACTTTCAGTTTAGTTTTTATTATTTTTAGGTCATAAAGTATCAAAGGGGTGGGAGGGGCTTAAGAAGTTTAGGTCAGGTGTTAAAATCCAAACTCTTGACTCACTCCTGACACAGACAGCCCAGTCTTAATAAGCAAATGCAAGAAAAACCTCCATGCATTTGTGTTGACAATAGCTAAGGTGCATCTATTTTGTTCTGCTTATCCAATTCAGGGTAACCTTGGACTGAACTGCAAAGTCAGAGTCAACTCTGCCAATTGTAAAGAACATACACAGGATCGTAATGTCGACCCACAGCATGCAAACAAGACACAAATTACAAATTAAAGCCGCAAGCGGCGATGGTCGGGCCCTCGCACCCGGCGCGCGTCGACCCCCGGCGCTCCTCGACCCCTTGCCCGCGCCGAGCAGTCGCGCGCTCGCAGGTTTTCGCCGAGGGGACGGCAGCCGGCTCGCCCGGATCCTCTCGTCCCAGCGGGCTTCTCGTTCCTTGCGTCGTTTGGCCGGCAAACGTCTCCCGCGTCCACCGGGTGGCGCGAGTGAGCGCTCGCTAATTAAACTGATTCGACGCTGTATGTAATGCCTGCACCCGTCGATGAAATTGTAAGGATCACAGGATGATAATTTTCTGTTC
>VUQK01009441.1:12604-23877 GCA_015106715.1 Bujurquina vittata | reverse complement strand
GTTTGGCTCAACCACCTTGGAGCTGGACCCTAAAGTGTAAAACATGACATTTCCTGTTCCCACTAGGTGGCGCTGCGACTTTCTTCAAATATTAAAATATGTATGTGTTCAGGGGCGGAGGCTCATCCTACTCAGCAATTTTGATCCAGATTGGAGTATCTATGTATGAATGAGAGCCAATTAAAATATCATGGTGAAAAATCAAACTTCAGGGGGGCAAAAGGACCCCGCCACTTTTTCAAAAACTCGCCAAATTCTGGATTTAGACTCCCCCAGGGGTCTACATTACACACACCAAATATGAAGTTGATAACTTCTAAAACCTCTGATTTATTAAAGAAAGACTGAGGAGTGCAAATCGCCAAATTTGCATGTTTGATTCAAAATGGTGGACTTCCTGTTGGGTTTAGGGCATGGCTCCAAGAGGATTTTTTGTTCGTCTGGACATGTTACATATGTGTATAAAGTTTCATACATGTACGTGAAACACAGCGGTGGGGCTGCTGTTTAGGGGGCGCTAGAGAGACAATTTTGAAGGCCCGTGCCCGAAACCACTGAAATACTTAAATTTCACGCACACCTGATGTGTGCGCAGAGTCTGGTGAGTTTTTGAATATGATAAAGCCGCCAAAAAAGCAATTCATTTAGGAAAATAATAATAATAATAATAATAAAAAACGAAGCAATTACAATAGGGCCTTCGCACATTCGTGCTCGGGCCCTAATAAATTAAAAGTCAGAAAAACATGAAGTGTCTAATGGAAGTTAAAGCTATAACCTGTGTTTAACCTCTGTTCCTATCTTTATGTTATCATATTAGTAAGGTCATTTTATTTTTTGTTGATTCAGGAAGATAACAGAATCCTGAAGGTGAAGGTGATTGCTGGAATTGGACTGGCCAAAAAAGATATTCTGGGAGCCAGGTAAGCTGTTGGTATTTTTTTCCATCCGAGGAGGTGGGGGGGCTGGAGCCTATCTCAGCTGATATACTGTAGGGCAAGAGGCTAGGTGCACCCTGTACAGGTTGCCAGCCTGTCGCAGGGCCAACAGAGAGACACAGACAACCATTCACACCTATGGGCAATTTTGAGTGACCATTAAACTAACCCCAGTAACTGCATGTCTTTGGACTGTGGGAGGAAACCAGAGTAACGGGAGGAAACCCACGCCGGCACGGGGAGAGCATGCAAGTTCCACACAGAGAGGCCCGGACCAAGGTGGACTTGAACCCAGACCTTCTAGAGGCAGCAGCGCTAACCACCACGCCACCGTGCTGCCCTAGGATATTTTTCTTTACAAAAAAAAGGCACATTCGTCCTTTTTTTGACGGTTTGCTCAAAGAGTAACTTTAATCTATTATTTTGCCTGAAGAAGTGTGCATCAGTAGTTTTCGTCACTTGCGCCTTATAAAATCAAGCAAAATTTCCTGGATTTTTGTTTTTATATGTAGTCTGAGACTCGTGGTTCAGGGCAATTTATCTAACATGTTATACAATCATGACTTTCAGAGCTCCTCTATTACATTATAATGAGATCATAAGCAGTTCTAAACCTAAAAAAACAAAACAAAAAAAAAACATACTAATAGCAGCGTTAGAAGCTCGACCCTTTAAAAAGTACTTTAATTATTCCTTTATTAGCAGTAGAGTAACGGGTTGACCGAATCAACCAAATCTGTTGTTTTACAAATAGATAATTAACTTTTTTTTTCTTCTAAATTAATTTTCCCTGACCTCAAGTTGATGCATTAACGCTTCGATTTTAGCGTAGTTAAAAACACAAATGCTATTAATTTGCATTAATAAAGCACATCTAAAGTGAAAAGCAACAAATCTCTACATGTGATAAGTGGGAACCATAAAATTTCTTCTTGATCGTTTGTTTAAACAAATTGTTGATAATTAAAATTTTTCACAGCAGATTTTTTGTTTTTTCTTGGGAATATCTTAGTATGTGGCACCCACCTTTTTCCTGTTGATTTCCTCTACACGTCTGGTAAATCAGAACAATCAGAGTTTTCTGGAGTTTGTGAATAACTGATCTGTTTGTATTAAATCTTTCCTTCATTCCAAAGAACAGAAGGACTCTGTTCTGTTATTTAAAAGAAAGCTTTAGTTAAACTCTGTGTTCTGATGGTTTACATTCCTGAAATATTTAGATACAGCTGGGTAGCTTTTTATTTCTGCTCCTTATTCAGTTAAAAAACATTTTTCTGGGATTTTCTGTGCACGTGACCTCATACTGTGGTGATTTTGGTACTTCCTCAAAAAAAAAAGACGCAAAAACCAGTGTGTCTATATTTTTAAGCCATATCTTTTCCCCACTTTTATCTGTTTTTTAAATTTTAAGTTGAAATTAATTCCCCTAATCTCTACATAACAGAGCATATATAACAAAAACACATATTTGAGAGTTTCTGTTGATTTTAGTAGCTGTTTTGGGACTTTTATGCCCATTTTGTGTTTAATTGTTCATGTAATGGCCAAAATCGCTCTGTTAGAACCACTCTACTGGGTAACTCATCTTTAATGCATTACTAATGCTTCATTAGGGCTGGGCAATGAATAATGCAATTTCTTTGATGGATGTGTTTTTTATGCACAGCTCCTGGATTCATTATAAACTAGAAACTGCAATTATGAGCATATCAAGCCGGAACAATTATGTTAATGTTTCGTAGATTCCAAATGCAGAGGCTGATATTAAGTGTTTCACAGAAACCTCTGAGGGCAGAAAGTAGATCAGAACTGTTTGACTCTGTAAAGATGAATGTTTTAGTGAGTCTCTGCTTTTCCTTTGCAGTGATCCTTATACCAGAATGTCCCTCTATGATCCCGTCACTGGAGAAATCGCAAGTCTTCAGACCAAAACCATCAAAAAGGTACATAGATGAACACCTGCATTTGAAGTTATGCTTATATCTGGTTGACTCATTTAATTTTTTTCTCCTTTCATTTGACCTGAAGACACTGGACCCCAAATGGAATGAAGAATTCTTTTTCAGAGTAAGTGTAACTTGATTCACACTAAGCACATTTCAGAACACACGTCTTGCATTTATGTCTTGTGTTGTGTGAATATTGTTTTCGCGAAGTTTGCTTACACTGATGGAATCAGTCAAATGAACCCTTACTTAAGAAAACTTAATACATAAATCAAATTTAAATCAAAAGGCAAACCATGAAAGGCAAACCTTTTGTTATTCTGGCTTTGTTGACCACACATCTTGATTATTTTACAGGCGATAAAGCAACTTTGACTTTAAAGTCTATATTGTGTTTCAGGTTGACCCCAAGAAACATCGTCTGCTATTCGAGGTGTTTGATGAGAACCGGCTGGTGAGTTAGTTTTTTTTTTTTTTTTTTTGTTTGAACTGAAAACAAAATTGCTCTTTTTTTCACCCCTCTTAGACTTTGAATTTAGGTGTTTTTCAGTCCTATTGCCACAGATGTATAAAATCAAACATCTAGCCACAAAGTCTGCCTTTTCAAACCTTTATGAAAGAATGGTTCATTTTAAAGATCTCAGTGAATTTGAGCATTATACTGACATAGGGTGCCACCATTGCAGCAAGTCAGTTGATAAAATGTCTTCCCTCCCAGAAATACCACAATTATTGCAAAGTGGAAGCACTTAATAATCGCAGCAACTCAGCCACCAAGAGTCAGACCACGTAAAGTTACACAGCGGGGTTGCAGATGTGTAAAATGCCACACCTCAGCATAGCATAACATCAGCATAAAAACTGTATGCCACAAGCTTAATGGCATGCATTTCCATAGCAGAACAGCTCCAATACTGCGGAGCTAAAGCAAAATGTGGAGCTAGAGAGAAGCCTAAACAGGCAATTACTTGATTATAGTAGGAAATACTTTTGCAGGTTCTGTACAGGGTAGCCTTAAAGAAATTGAATATAAAAAATTTTACTGTTTGCACACTGCAAGACTCCAGTTTTGCCTGTTTATTGCACCGCGATATAAAGCATTGCGTAAAAGCTATTATATATGTTGTAAAAGAGTACAGTATGTGCCACATTTTTGTGGAGGAGGGTATGCCCCAGTCATTACAAGGTTAACTTTTTTTGGCTGCCTGTCAAATATACAGCAGCCCTTATTTTGCCATGACACTTGTAGTATTCTTGGAAAACTGGGAAACCTTATTATGCACGACTGTAAATATGGGCAAACCTTAAGGGCATGCTAACGGCATTCAGTCAGTACATGTGGATGGAGATTAAAAACATGAGGTGTTGAATATCACGTAGATGATGTCGCTAAATAGTTTCTGTTAGCAGCCTGGTAACAGGCTTGCTGTGTGCTTGCAGACCTGAAGAGAATACAGATGCGAGTGTCTAGTGTTTCCTTATTGATTACACACTTGGTGCAAAGTGATGTTGAAGGTTTTAGGATGTAGCTTGGGTGTAGCAGGAGATGTGAAAAGCTGCTGACCCAGTTTCATGCTGTTTTGATGGATAGGTTCTGGGACACACAAACAGTGGGACATTAGTGACACATTTGCTGCTAACTGCCTGCATCTGTATGTAATGTAAGCACAGACGTGCAGTGAACCAACATGGACCCCTCCAAATTGCTGACGTGACCACACCAAATATCACCTCATCTCATAGAGGCACAAAATGTACTCAAAGCTCTTGTTATTACCCTTATACCCATGCACTTGAGAAATATGTACGGGTCTAGCAAATTAGCTTCATGTTGAATATAACGCCTATCTTGTACTTTATCCATCTGCTGCTATTAGCTTTGGTTTGTCTAGGTGTTTGTAGGGTTACTCAAAATGTTGTAAATCTACATGCACAAACGTGTTACCAGATAGGTGACTTGATTAACTTCTGGAGTTGATCTGCTAGTAAACCTGGATTAAAGAATTTTTACCATTTGCATTGAGCCTACTCTACAAATGCACCAACTACATGTGTCCACAAAGCAGACTAGAAAATCAAGTTGTTGGTGAGTCTTTGCAGAAAAGGTGGCATCTTCTATACAGACTACAGGCAACCGTGGCAGTCTTTTAGCAACCAAAGCAACAGCAAGGAGTTTTTTTTTTTGCAGCAATCACTTGCTAACCTGTTGGGAAATAGACATTTCTCAAAGCAAAGACAAGCATTTTCTATTGGAAGCTTTGCATTGTTTTCTTGACTGATTAGTTGATGCATAATTCTCACATGTTGTAGTCTAAATAAGTATACTTACACATCTTTCTATTTAGCAGTCTTCAAGACATAAGCTGGGTTAACTTTTTTTCATAGAAAGTAAATCAAATTTTATCAACCAAACTTGCAATTCTTTTTACCCTAAGCCAACCTGTCAATCTGTGAAAGTCCTCACTTTCCCTGCTCCCACCGGGGCTACATGTGGCTGCAACTTCTCTCACTGGGAAAGTCTGCTTGCTAACTATACCAGGAAGCAGCAGAGGAGGTTCTTGGAAATAGAAGTCAGTGCAGAGCCATGTATTAGGCAGGCATCCAGTAATCTTAACAGTTTATGATCTTTATGGTCACATTTCTAAGTGTTATGACAACTGAATCATCTGACTGTTTCCAAGTCTTGTGATGCTTTCTGTAATTGTGGATTTTTCTTAATTGATAAAATAGATTGGTTGCTGCAACTTTCACATGTTTCAACAGGTTTTCCTCAGACTTTTTTCTGTACAGTCATTAGGTCTTAAAAAACCATCAACACATAATCTATCGTTTGTAGTTTGGCCGAATGTTTCCAGAACATGTCACTACTTCATGTTTCCAGTCACATGATTCCAGTTACACAATTCCGGTCACATGAGAAAATAAAAGTGGGTGTGAGTCACTCAGGTCTGTGTCGTCATGCTCCAGGTACATGTATTTTGGAGGGTGTGTCAGAGCTGTGAAAACGTTTGTGTGAATGTGAGAGTGTGTCACTGCAACTATGACACACACAGAGCTCGGCAAGAAACGTGCTTTTTTGGTCGTCCCTTAAAAGATGTTTTGATTTGATGATTAGTGTTTCCATATGGTGATCTACAGTATGAGCTTTCACATTTTGGCATTATGAGAATCTTCGGGCCAACATTCCCAATTATTGCCTCTTGAAAATTTAATAAATAGAAAGTCTATATTTCTACAGGATGAGTCTTCATTCCTTTGGACCATTAAATGTCCTCTGGTGCTACCAAAAGTAGTTTTTACTTTAAAATTTTTTTTAAATTGTGACAGATGTATACATTTGGAAACTTTATTTTTCCCACAATTTTCAGAAGAAGTACCGCCTATTATTAATCAAGCTGGTATTTGGAACCCACCAAGACATTTTGGCCTTACTCCAAAGGAAAATCACCAGGACTCTGTAATTGTTTAGATTTTTTATAAGTGCATTTTTGCTTATCAAATGGCCAGAAATAACAGGAAATTGCACAGACTTCTGTTAAGTAACACAAACTCTTTGCCTTAACTATGAGTAGGTGAGTCATGCTTATGTGTGTAATTGACTCCCAAGAGCCAGAAAAATCCTGGTAGGGTAAGCATAGCAGTGGGTGGGTATTTTAGACTGTGATTAAAGGTACAGCTTCTGATGTTTTAAAAATACTAGGGGAAAAAATAAACTTTAGCATTAGCATGTCTGTGCAGCAGGCCCTTCCTCACTTCCAGAAACAGCATGAATGGACATGAAATGAATCCAGAAGTTGCTATGGTTACCAGTGCTTGAATTAATCGACACCATTCATATGGTAAAAGAATGGAAAGGAAAAAAAACAGTGATACAATGGTAAAAAGCAGCTTTGCAGCCTAAAGCAAAACCACATTTACAAAGACTGCTAAAGACTCCTAAAACCTGAGAAACAATCATACTTTCCAAACTAATCACACCTGCTCAGATTGAGACTGAAGTTAAGGTGATAACAGAAACTAGGGAATTGGATTTATGAATACATTGCCAAAATTTGTTTTAAATTGCTAAAAAATATACCTTCTCTGTAAACATAAACTTTATCAGCAGGTTTTCCAGACATGGATTAAGCCTAGCTGTAGATTATAAGAAACATACAATGAAGATCCATGTGTAAGTGTTACTTAGACTGTTTAATTAGCAACAAGTTTGCTTCAAACAAGCAGTTGTTGCTATCTTGGTTTGCAGTAAACTTATCATAGAAAAAAATCTGGTAAATTAAAAATTATAACAGGTGCCTGTCAACATTTTCTTGGACGAAGATCTGAAATGCTGCTCAGCACTCTAAAAAGTGTGACCCCATGTGTGATGAGGTGAATTGAATTGTTGTTTTGTTTTGGTTTTTGTTTTAAGCCAGACTATGGAGGAGAAGAGAAAGCTGCTTCATAATCGGCACAGATGCAATGCTAAACACACAGACATGTTAATCAGTTCTAAATAAGACACTAATAAAATTCTAAAATTTTACTAACTTTTTGGATGTTATCTTGGTCTGTTTAAATTACCAATGCCCAAAAGTTTATGCTTTAGCAAAGGACAAACAAAAATCACTTCCCACACAGTTGTTATGAAAAGGGTAATTAGCTATAGAGACCAAAATGTTAGAAAGGTCAGTGCCCGTTGTTCCTCAAGGACATTGTTATCACTTCTGCTTTATCTCCTCCCAATTTGGTCGTAAAACATCAAAAGAAAAAATACAGTTTATCATCTTGTGATGCTTTAGGGTTTCACCTTCAGAGATGTCCAGCCTCTACTGTAACCACACCCCACTGACCCCGTTTGTGATGACCTCACCTCCGACACACTCGCTGAAGACTTTACTAAATATAACTTATCCTTTATTTGTAAGCATGATGCTAAATTATATGCCATATTCATGTACATATTTCCAGGCAGCCTTGCTTTATAGGCATATTACACCATACTTAATGACTTGACATGAATGAGTAATGTGTGTCACCAGCCTTATTTTATGCCCTAGATACCGTAGGCATCAGTTAAAGTTGCTTGATGGCTGGATGAGTGATTAATAGCCAATCATGAGTTTTTCTGGCAGTTTGTCGTCCTGGTTTAAAAATTAGGTGATGAGTTTCACTGCGGCGGGAAGTGTCCACCAGTGAATCATGTTTTTATCCTGGCCTGGCCTCTTACTATTGAACATTATACTAAAACTGATTTGGAGGCAGAGTAATTTCCTGAAATAGGCCAGCCTGGCTCACAATAGGCAGCCATTAATAAATTGGACTGTCAACAACCATGGAGAGGAAATCAGAGGAGCACTGACTGTTACATGAGGTGTCAAGTAACTGGTGTCGTGTCACTGCAGTGTCACAACTCTTTCTCCTTTGTATCTTGTCGAATTTTCTATAGCAAAGCAGATAATTTGTGGCAGATTGTTTAGTCACTGAGGAAGCTAGTGTTTACTAAATTATTTTATAGTTTTAGGTGCTCTTTTGCATGACGGCTTTTGCATTTTGAAATTACTATTCTGCATATTTTGACGAGCATTGGTATTTTGATTGTGTGGTAGCTGATTTTTGCCACCTAGACCTAGTTCAGACACAGAATTATGTTGAAAGTCAGTCCCTTTGATTTCCTGTAATTTAATAGCAGTGGGTAAAAATATTTGTGGGGCACATAGCAGCAGAAACACAAGAAGCATAGCTGCAACAGGAAGTGGAGTCTTGAGTGAGTGGCCTGAAACAGATGTAACAGTTTACAAGAGCTTCAGTCGAAGATGTAGCATGGAGGAACGACGTGTTGTGTCAAGTGGTAGCAGCAGTTGAATACTTGTCAGAGGGTGCAGTTAACTAGCTAAGGCTGTGAAGCAGGTTAGTAGTGGAAGCTCTTTCTTTAAAGTCTGAGTGTTGCCTTCTGTGAAGGGGGCTTAGCAGTAAGATTGCTCTGTTTTTAATGGCCATATGTTTGGGTCATGCCTCCAAACAGAATGGCTTACCTCCCCTGACTAAAAGCTGAAGTCCGCCTGGAGAGGAATGTAGGTTGTCACCAGAGCTATTTTGGCAATGTGCAGTCCCTAATGATTGTGATCACAGAGCAGAGTTTGGAGCAGTTGCTTTGCTGTTCTTTTTTCCAGCCAGCAAGTTTGATCATGCAGCTCTTGCTGGCGCTGCAGGGATTAGAGAGTTAAACGAATGGCACGTCGGCTCCGCTTGCATTTTGCGTCAAGGAGAAGCAACACGGACCCTCTGTCAGAAAGCCTCAGCAGCCATGGTGAGCACAGTGGAGTTGGTGTGTCAGCTCATAGCCGCTCGGAGAGTCTGGCGCACAGTTCTGTTCACTTGAAGGTGACTCCTCTGTCACCAGACTATGCTAATAATCAGTGCTCTTCAGTGTTCATACCCAGGGTTAACACCGGAGGAAGTAATAAGAAGAAAATTCTACAGATTTCACTACAGCCCTGTGGAAAGCTCACTGGAGAGCTAGATGGCAGCATAGAGGATGGAGAACCGGGAGTTTGTGAAGGAGGAGGAGCGAGTACAGGCTCTGACGGGGGCTCTTGCAGCAGCAGCATGGCCAGCGATGCCGGCTACTGCAGCAGTAACAGCATCTTTGAGCCAGAAGCACCAGAAAAGCATAGGACCACCCAAGAGAGGAGTCTACACTACTCCAAGTCCAAGGTCCCTCTGAGACGGTGCTCCTCCTTGGTTATATTTCCAAAGAGCCCCTGCAGCACCCCGCCTGCTTCCCCAGTAAGTCCAGTGGCTCTTCCTGCTCTCACAGTGGAGAAGGAGTGTCAGTCATCTCTTCAGACATCTGTTAATGAATACTCACAGGCAGATGAAGAAGCGATTTGCAAAGGGTCCACCAACATGGCAGTAACTGGTCATCGCCTTCCAAAAGGAAGCTGTTCAGAGTTCAGGGACATGAAACACATGGTGCAGTTTAATATTCCTTTACAGGATGAACCAAAATCCAAAACAGAGGACAGCAGTAAAACGATGGAACCGTCAGTGGCTCTAGACAAATCAAATCGTCACTCCAGCAGCCTGTTGCTGCACTTTGCCCACCAGAAACCAGTGATATCAAGGAAGGGAGCCACAACAACAGCTACAGTCAATGTGGAATATCCGGAGGCTCATTATCCAGCCCAGCACCCAGAGAGTGAACGGAACTGCCACAAGAAACTTTATCGTAGTACCTCTGCTTGTTTGTTCTCCTCAGCTAAACCTTCTGAGAAAAACCACAAAGTCTGTTCATCAGGAAAAGACCATCAAGAAAAACACTGTCATCACACCCTACAGAGGAGCTTTTCCCTCGAGGTTCCTTACCCTAACACTGGAATTTCATGTCACGTCTCAAATCCCAAACTCAGCGGCCCCTGCTCACCACATGTGCACATTCATTTGTCTCCTTGTTGCCCAGCTAAGTTGCCTAGCTCACTTACTGATGGTAACACAAGCAACAAGTGGAATAATACACCCACAAGCTCAGGCCAATACACCAAGGTAAGTTTCTTAAGTGGAATTAACTGATGCTCCCAGGGCAGCAGGAAAGAAAGCTTTATACTTTTTGCTGTATTGAAAGGCTAATAGCTGCCAAATATTTATTTTTACTTTTATTTTACTTGACACAGACGGGTCCTGGGAAAGAACAAAGTTGTTGAACTGGTTCCAGGAGATTCCACACTCCTTTAACTACACGGCTGACACCCCTTGACTTTAGCTGTCATGTACACAAGAATAAAATGACAGCAAAATGACAGCTGGAATGTCTTTTTTATTTATATATAAATACTTTTTTATTTATAAATAAAGAAAAAAAAATATATATATATTATAAAGTCCAGCTGTCCTGCTGTGTGTGGTTCTTCTGAACTGTGACTGCCATTCACATCATTAAAACTCAGTTTACTCAGGGTCAGCCAAAGAAAGAGTGAGGTTGAGTAACTGAGAAGATCGCTACAGCTAAGTCATGCAATTAACAAGCCCAATGTGGACAAACATTCAGAGGTATTCGGTTGCATTACAGTAAATCCATCTGCTTATTAGTTTCCAAGAAATCCCTGAATAAAAGGGAAAGGTTCCATTTCAATTTTTTGGTGTGTCCATTGGTGTGTGAAATTGTCTTTTGAATAGTTTTCCATTTTATTATTCTGTTAGCACTATGAGTAATCCACTTAAGTATTTACCCAGGCTAATTTTAGCAGTGGGAAAAGTGGTGCCCCTTTGCTGATATAAATAAAGTGCCTCTGAAATATTCCCCCTGACTCCAGATAGTCTGCTGGTGTGTAGCACTGATTCAAATTTAACCGAATGATACTAGAGCACTGCACAGTCATACCAGCCTTCTGTGGACATTGTGTGTGTGTGT
>VUQK01009440.1:4242-46505 GCA_015106715.1 Bujurquina vittata | reverse complement strand
ATTGGTTTGATGTTCCGAAACACTTAAGTGTGACAAACATGCAAAAAAACAGGAAATGAGGAAGGGGGCAAACACTTTTTCACACCACTGTATATATATATATATATATATATCTCGCTCATATTCCGAGGTAGGCTTGGTTAGCATGTGGGTCTAGCCTGGGACCCTTACTGGATGTATGCCCTGGTTGGGCGGGAGGGCAAACAGCAAACTGTCTAAGATTTTATAATTCCAAAAAATGCAGGGTGAGAGCTGTCTCAGATGTCTCAGATGCTTGTTGGTATACAGCCAAAATCATTTTGACTCTCTCCTGTTTAAAGATGACTTAACTCTGCCTTGCAAATATAATCCCTTTAGCACATAAACATAAGGTGTCACTCTATACTTTGAAACTCAATGGGAAAACGTTTAGTAGGTGAATATTATGTTAGTATAACAATGAAAACTTGTAGCAGCATACCTATGCTTGTGTTTGGATCAAGAAAAAATGTTTAAAATAACTCAAAATGGAATGTAAGAAGACATCATGGATCACTTTATGTAATTAACAAACAATGGTGCAACTTGCCTTCATGGAGTGCACGTACACAATCAGAAAAAAGCACAAATTTTTAAATCCTGTCTGTGCTTTAGGTTAGTTTCCCCAAAAGAAAGTGGGATGCAAACAGAGGGACATCTGGCCTCCACCACAGAGTAGGTGTAGAGCCGCCGCAGAACCAAGGGGAAGCAAGGTTATTATATGACAGCATGTCCGAGGGGACACAGAGACATACTAGACTCTGTATGGTGATTCACCATCATGTCATTGGACTGCAAATTAGGGCTGAGGGAGGACAAAAATACATTACAGCACTGTTTCCACCAGGACTGTTTTCTTAGTCATGTGGAAAGTCTGAAATTTAAACAGGATTTGGGCCATGTGGCACTGAAACTCCTCTGTGTAACCATTAGAGCCAACAAATAAAATTATTCAAGTGTGGCAACTCCAGAACAGTCTGTCCAATGTAATTAATGACTGGAGAAAAACTTATTGGAAGTGGCTGAGGTGACAATTTTTGCATATTCCAAAAATATAAATTAAAAAATTATCATTAAGCAGAGGTTGACAACTGAAATTTCAATTAGTTTTTAATAATGAAAGATAGCAAGACAATTCCAACCATTGTAATGACAATCGTGCTTACTGACAAGCTACTTTTGGATGCCTTTTTTCAAAATAAACGCACGTGATACATTTCAGTCACTGCCATAAATTTCAAATGCTAATTATCCCACCAACTGAGCAGCGTTTAAAGGCCACAGCCTGCCTGAGTATTGTTGCAGAGCATGTCCATCCCTTTATGACCACAGTGTACCCATCTTGTAGCTTCTAGCAGGATAATGAGCCATGTCAAAAAGCTCAAATCATCTCAAATTGGCTTCTTGAACATGACGATGAGTTCACCGTACACAAACGGCCTCCAAAGTCACCAGATCTCAATACAGTAGAGCACCTTTGGGATGAGATGGAATGGGAGATGCACATCATGGATGTGCAGCAACTGTGTGACGCTATCATGTGAATATGGACTAAAATCTCTGATGAATGTTTCCAGCACCTTGTTGTTGTGTTCAGACACATATTAAAGTCTACACCATGAAATTAGGATCAATTTAAACGACCAACTTACAACAGGAAGACCAAAGCGAATGAAGCCTTCCTTGCCCATCTTCGGCTGTCACGTAATAAAAAAAAAGGGAGATGAGCAGTGATGAGAATGCTGCCCCTCCTGCACAGGGCAGACCCACAAGGTCAATTAATCTCATCTTGACTGGATGTGCATGCACCTACAAATTTTAATTGTGAGTATAGACAAGTGGTTACAAGGAGAAAATCCCATTAGGTAGCAAAGCCTGTGTGAAACACAAGCTACTGCAGCAAAGGTCTGATTAACACGCAGTACAAATTAGGGCAGCGAAAGATAAAAAGACACCAAGGAAAAGGCATAAAGAAAGACAGACCTTCAAAACCTTGTTGAAGAAATAATTAAAATTCCAGGGACGCTTCTTTGTCCTGTCTCAGATTTTCTCTTTACTCTCATCCTTCTAGTTGGAGTGTCTAAATGGCACATATGACAGGCATGAATAATAATTAATAAATGTTATGCATTAATGGCTGTGCCTCGGATGAATGGCTTCACCCACGGAGAAGGCACCAGAGCAGCGAGTTCAAAAGAAACAAAGCCTGGGACGTGGTTTCCAAAGGCGACTCGTAATGGGTTCAAATTACACCGAGTTTGTTTGTATGTGTGCACAGGTCCACATCCTCTCAATTTATCAGGAAGATGGAAAGCCCACACACGCCTTGGAATGGAAAATATCAGACCTTTCCCTTTGGTTCATGTTGTGGTCTGTTAGCATCACTGTGATCGATCCAGAGGGCACGCATCCAAACACATTGATCTAAGTGCACGTTCGTTTGCACTGAATTGCATGTCGAGATTAACGGCAGCTTAAATAGTCTTTAAATCACAGATGACAAAGAGTATACAAGTTAGATTGAATTAATGAGTCCAAGAAAGCGAATCTCATCCATAAAAAAACGATTACATGGTACACATGTGGTGCATGTTTGTGTGTGTGCGTGTGTGTGTGCATGTGTGTGTGTGCGTGGTTTGGGGGCTGTTGACTTGGCATTTTCTCCATGTAAATGCACCATGATTAATGAAGTTACCACTAAAATTAGACAGAGTACACAAAACGCTTCAACAGCAGGAAAAGGGGAAAGAAAGAAAACTTGGCCTTAGCACATCCCATCCCATGATTTTTCATAACCATCACCAAGAGTTATGTAAACAGAGGTTAACAGGTTTTCTTTAAAAGGAGCGGTTAACACTAGGAAGGCATAGTTTCTTCCTGTATTTCACAGTTTTAGTAGGTATTATTCAATGCATTTACCACCTCTGATACCTTTGTGTGTTACTGGGTAACTTTTAATGACAGGGAAAATCTAAATTTTATGTTTTCAACAGTGTCCACACCCATCAGAACACAGACACTAAATTTGTTGTTTTTTGTGGTCCATATGTGCGGTCTCCAAACACTTACAAGGAGGTTAACATAACCGTGGAACTGTGGCTTACATAACTACAGTGTGACCCAGTATCAACGCAGGGGAAGGGCATATGCATCATATGCAAGATGAAATCATATTACCGTCTTCATTAGACTAAAACCAACAATTAACTGATGCCACTTACATGTAACTCCTCTAACAAAGCCTGATGTGTAATTTCTCTCTGCCATAGCACGCCATCGTTACCACACAACAATTGAAGTGGATCTATTGAGCTGTGTATATGAAAAGAAAGTATTAAGGCTATCCCAAAAATAGGAAACTTTGTGATGCTGAGCCATAAGAAGCCTGAGCTTTCCACTCACGGAGGTTACTTGTAAAAATATTTACATATTTAATATGAGCGTACATC
Source organism: Bujurquina vittata (assembly GCA_015106715.1). Classification (NCBI taxonomy): domain Eukaryota; kingdom Metazoa; phylum Chordata; class Actinopteri; order Cichliformes; family Cichlidae; genus Bujurquina; species Bujurquina vittata. The sequence goes on along the minus strand of VUQK01009440.1, from coordinate 43,038 downwards.
ATTGGATAATATGCACCCTTTTAAAATTATTAAAAATACATCAATGACCCACACTGCTGAGTTGGGTGACATGTCCGGTCATTACTGTGTCCCAGCGGTGGGTGGATTATAGAGTGGAGGATGTTGCGGGAAACTGCAGACTGAATACTAAACAAAACATTGTTCCAGATCAAAAAAAAAAATAGTCTGATAGAAATCATTATTCAAGGGACACAATGTCCAATCAGCGCCATAATTTAATGAGCATGTAGGTACATGGAAACACAGGAATAAACACATGAGGGCACAGAAGGCTGATTTAGGATTAGCCAGAGGAGGGGAATGAGACACAGATTAACACAGCTTAAAGGAATCAAGACAATCACAAAGCAGGAAGTAAATTCAAACAGGAAATACACAAGAGAACTAACAGTTATCAAAATGTTGGGCTAGTGACCAAAGGAAGACATTAACACAGAAATGAGATGAACAGAGTGACACAGAGGAAACTAAAAGCTGCCATTAATAAAAATCAAGAATTGAACCAAAACACAGGATTGAAAAACTGAGATTCAACCAGAGACTCAATAATAGCAACAATAATCAAACTGCAAACCTTAAAGCTTAAACGCAACCACAAACTTAAATACATCAGCTAAGAATTCACAACCCCACAAAATACTTATGATTATGATTATTATAGTAGATTTGTTCTATACCTGTTTTTAGATTGCCATAAGTTGATATCAAAAGTACAGACCACCAAACCATATTTTTTGCCAGAATGTGTTTTATAATTTATCAGCCTGTCTCATTCACTCTTGAAGGGTCTGAATCCACACGGTCCACAGCACAAATAATAATGAATCACAATAATGAATAAGATTCATGTCCCATTCTGTGGTATCATATGATTTTATGAATCATTCACACAAATGATATCACCACATTACCATACTGGGCACAGCCTTGAAAGTGCTGCATAAATCCAGTTTAATTGTTGAATTAATTTATTTATTATTGAATGTTATTATCTACGTCTGTTTCAAGTGCTGACATTTAGGTTTATTGGATTAAGCAACACTTCACACGCAAAGTGGTACTGGGTGACTGAAGGCCAGATGAACCTAAGAGGACACACACATTCACACAATCCCCCCACCCCACGCACAAACCCTTTAAGAACATTTGAGGTTTCACTATAATATAAGGTATCATTGTTCTTACAGAATGCCAACCATCTAGTTTCAAGACCAAGGTTAGGACAGGAGATATTAATGCTCAGTAGTTACGAAATTATCCAAGAAAATAATAAAAAATTTTAAAAAAGCACTCTTTTTCTAGAGGGTAAGCAATTACTCTTCATTATAGCGTTCCTAAAAGATGAAGGAAAGACCCAAAATATGAGGCGCAAGCGTTTACCTGTGTTAGGTGTTCCAGCCTCTGTTTCGCGCTCTTCAAGATGGGATCTGTATTACGCACGGTCAGCTCTGGGTTCTCCCTCTGGGCTTTTAAAGTGCTGCCAACCACACGACCTGCATAACTACAGAAAGACAGAACATGAGAAAGACATGCAGTACTTCTTGCCCCAGTTTGTCAGTGTGCGTGTGTGTGTGTGTGTGTTGTTCTCCTGCTCCAGTTCTCCCCATTCACTATTCTAGTGTGTCCAATCCGGGTGTAGTGGATTCATTTCCACTGCACCCTGCATATAATCATATTCCCATTCCTTCAGAGGATAATTACATTGGCTCATATGGATTCTGTGGAGTCATAATCACTACTTGCCTAATCCTAATCTACCCTTAATCTAAATCTTAAACCAAGTCTTCCATTTAAAATGTAATAATCTGCTTTTTACACCTCTGACGGTACGCAGCCACACACCCTTTGCAAGTCACACTAACGGACTAACTGGAGATATGAGCTCATCTTTATGCAGATTGATTTTCCTGTCATTCTTTTTTTCCTCCACAGATATTTCATTGAAAACAGATGGGCTGCTTACAGTAACTGCTATTAGCGGTTTTCAACAAGGTTGTAAAATGATTCATCTTCAGAAATCACATTTTCCCACACGGAAAACTTACATTTCATTTACAAAGGATGATTTTAAGATACTTTAGTTCTTGCATTTTTTACGCCGCAGTATTGATTGCATGGTCATGTATATTAAACTGCATTATACAGTATTATCCTAAAATACAGTGCACTGATGTGGTGTAAATCACCCACTGGGGTACACTGAGCATTTCAGCTTGGCTTGGTACCTGCTGTAGAAGCATAAAACACTAAAATCATCTGAAAGGAAGTTATTTTACTTTAGAGCTTGGAAACAATGCATGTTTTTAAAAGGTGCTATCAAATTAAATTCAGCAGTGCAATTTATTATGTGCGCTGAGAGTGATCTTTGATCAGCTCGTATACTAATGGCTCTTTCTGCAGTGGGCTGTAGGCAAGGATCACATCATTTTGTCTGTTTGGGATGTCAGGGTAGGCGGATCAAAAGGAAGATGAAGTGGGAGAAGAGCAAAAGAGAAGAAACAAAAGTTCATGAGTCACATTTTTCCATGTTCCAAACCAGATTTGCTAGCTAATACAATCAACCACCAACTCAGTAACCACCGAGTCCACACCCTCAAAAGCACAAACACGCTCTGGCTATGGCAACGAGGGAGCGGGATTGTGGGAACCAAAGAGCAGAGACGTGGTGGATGACTCTAAAATGATTTGAGTAATGGCAAGTGATGGTGCGGCGGTGAAGACCCCATCTTCTGGAGCCATGCTTACTCTGCTGGTCTGGGATAAGGTCCCATGCAAAATTTCACACAGTGCATAAAGCCTCTAATTAGGTTTCTCAGATTGCTGCTGTGCTCTCTTACAGATCAAGTTTTGATGCTCACAATCTGTACCTTCAATCATCACACCTGGCTTCAACTATGTGCAATAGCTGATGCCACAAAAATGCTTATCAGCTGTCTCAGTGAGAGATTTTCCCAACCAGCTTCATGCAAGTTCACACTGACTAGGCAGCCAAACGCACATCGCATCAAAGGATCGAGCTGCATGCTTTACTAATAAAGTGTGAGAGTAGAGCTCCTCATGGGAAAATCAGGTCAATAGAGAGGCAAAAATGATGCAGGAGGGGAAAGAATGCAGCATCAATGCCATCAAACAAAACTGAAGTGAAGAGAATCAATTAAACATTATATTGCTGACATATTCATTAACCTCAAACTAGTACGGGGGTAAAAAAATGATCTTGTGTTTCAGAGGCTGAGTTATAAACATTTCAGGAGGAAATAAAAAAGGACTGCAAAAGCAAACACATTTGCTACGGGAAAAAGTGTAACAGTAAATAAATGAGAGGGACTTATTTTTCCCTGTGTGGCTCCTGTTGACCGTTTACTTTCTTCCTTACTGAGTCTTTCTCGTGTTCACGTGTGGTCAAAGAGACGCTGCTGGAAACACTACAACAGAATGTCAGCTTTTGGCTGTTTGTGCATCACTGCAATGAACAACGTCTGTAAGATGGAGAAGTTTTCTCAAATCTTTTGATCCACACAGGAGGAAACAAAGTGGTCACGCCTTATAAATCTTCTAAAACCTACCTGCTTAAGTTAGCTGGCTAATCCATTAATCTCTCCATATGATACAGACCATATCTTTTTCTGTATTGCTACATAAACAAAGGAAACATTTCAAACTCTGTAACCATGGGAACTGCCAACATTGATTGCCTCTGAACAGCAAAAGATCATAAGATGCGTGCTGCTTAATCCTCTGTACATTCAATTGAAATTGGATTCTTTTTTTTTACTGCATGACTGGTATGAGAATAACACAAACTAACACAAACAGGATACGAGGGCACATGCACTGATCCCAAAACAGAATAAAGTGATAAAAAAAGAAGATAATGGACTACATGTAATACAAACAGGATATTGGCATACATCTACTTAGCGTGTGATAAAAGCAGCACAATCAAAGGTAGCAAAAGGAGGAGGAAAGAGGAGGAAGAGAAGGGCAGTGATGAAGGAGGATGATGAGCGAGGATGCAAAGAAGAAATAAAAAGCTCAATTAAAAACCACAGACCTTCCCGAAGGGGAAAGTCCCAAGATTCCACAGACTCCAGGAAAGATTTCAGGGATCAGTGTCACACATCCAGCGAATTTGTTAGCGTCATCACCTCACAGATACTGCTGGCATATTTCATGTTTCCTTTATTAAAGCTGAGAGTATTCCCTACATCTTTAGAAACAGCAGCCAAGACTGACAGGCAGCTGATTTGACCTTTATTTGTACAAGGCTGACTGAATCTATACTTGTTCTTTTACTGCAACAAGAACACGTGAACTCATATAAACAGAACAGGCACAGAAGAAAGAAGCGGGCGTGCACGCAAATGTTATTATGTATCACTTCACAAGACAAGTACAATAACTATAAAACAGGAGTTTTCTCCAGAGCTGAAAAAGATGGCAATTTTCCAACAAGTCATCCACAGATAAACATAAACTGTTTTTCAGTAAAGGGAGACCAGGAAACCTATAAGGAAAAATGGGGAGGTGAATACTGTAATTATCGCCTCTAATGAATCTTTTTAATGGTAAATGGACTCTAAGGAGTTGAAGGTGGGGGCAGGGGAATGTCTGTAAATTGTATCCAGATAATCAGGAACTGAGAGCAAAACAACTTCAACAGTAATTTTCCTGCAAGTCAGACAGGAAGCATTTCTGTGCAGACGAGTGTTTCCATTTGATATTTAAATGTAAATTTCTCAGAGTCAGATATTACGGGTTTTATATTCTGCGACCTTTTCTATATTAATATGCAAATAAATCTAATATATCTCAGTATGGATACTGAGATCAGAATGGATTTTGTCATTTTTATATGCATAGCTTTTAGTAAAATTACTCAAGCCTGCACAAAAATGAACACAGAAATATACTCTCACTGACACCTAAGAAAGTGCTCTTTCTTGGGTGCTTTCTTAGGGATTTGTGTTAACTGCTCATGAACACAAATCTCCAATCTGCCAATACCATGGCAGCAACTGAGTGCATTTAGACATGCAGATATGGTCAATACAACCTGCTCAGTTCAAACTGAGCATCTGAATGGGGAAGGAAAATGATTTTGAACATGGCATGGCTGTCTGTGCCAGACAGGCTGATCTGGACATCTTAAGGGTTTACAGAGAATGGTCTAAAACAGAGAAAATATCCAGTGAGCAGCAGCTCTCTGGGTGAAAAGGCCTTGCTGATATCAAAGGTCAGAGGAGAATGACCAGACTGCTTCAAGCTGATAGGGAGGCAACAGTAACTCACATAACCACTCTTTACAACCAAGGTATGCAGAAGAGCATCGCTGAATGCACAACGCGTCTAACCTTGAACCAGATTGGCTACGGCAGCAGAAGACCACACTGGGTGCTCAGCTAAAAACAGGAAACTGAGGTTACAATTTGCACAGGCTCACCAAGATTGGACAGTGTACGACTGGAAAAATGTTGCCTGGTCTGATGAAGCTCGATTTCTGCTTCGTGAAACTACAGCTCCATCCTGCCTTGTACCAACTGCTTAGTCTGCTGGTGGTGGTGTATAGGTGTGGGGAATATTTTCTTGGTACATTTCGGGCTTCTTAGTACCAAATGAGCATCATTTATATGCCACTGCCTACCTGAGTATTTGTTGTTGACCATCCCATTACGTCCCAGGCTACGGCTGGCTGTAAAGACCAGACAGGGGGATGACAGGAATTTCTTCGTGGGTTATTGATTAACAATACCAGGATAGGTGTCAGGTGGGTCAACTTGGACGATAAGGTCAATGAAATCTCCAGGAAAGCTTAATTATTAATGTGCTAGGAGCACAGATAGCAGTGAAATGCTGAAAAGGAGGAGGGTGTATAGGCTGTATGGACCTATTTGCTTTTTTCAGGACATTCTCAAATCAAACAGCCAGCTGCTAAAAGCCATCACTTTAGCTAGAACTGACAGGGTGCTGCTTGAATCAAAATGAGACTGTACTTATTGCATCTTCCCCCTTCTTTTCTGAGGAGATTACTGATAAACAAGCATCTTCTGTGCAAAGGTTACTGACGTTGCAGGAAAGATTTACCATCTGGCAATTGTAAACATCCTTTTCAACTGGAGATGAAAGCATGTGAATCATTTTCTAGTGTCTAATACCAGCTGTCCCGCTGAACGTATTGGAAGCTGTCATTGCTGCGAATGAACTTTTGGCCAGATTACAGATGTCCCAGCTGCACTGTTTATTTGGCGTCTGATGATAGTAATGCAGAAGCCGTGGTGTGTAGATGACACGGAGAGGTGTGACTGTGAGCGATCTGGAGTACGACGCGCATAAATCACCAGCAGAACGGTGACAATGCTGCTCTGCTGCTGCCCTCGGGTACCGCGAGGTCGCTAACAGTGACATGCACCGAGTTGAATTCTCGAGTCTCCTGCCTGCAGCGTTTAAGCATCACACACACACATACACACACAAATTTATATTACCTGAAATGCTGATCTGATCTGAGGGAGGAGTGCAATTATAGGTGTTGTAAATCTAGCTGCATTCCTGTGGAGTCATTTAATTAGCTCATTCACTCCACCAACACCTCCCCCACACACACACACACACTTATGATACACATACTGTAGATAAGGCAAACTAAGTAACACACCATACTGACACCTGAGGCATATACCAGCAGTTCATGTGCCAGATTATAGACACATGCTGTAGTTTAGGCTGGTCTCTCAACTTTCTTCTTCACACTGAGGGGCATTCCTTTCTTGGACTGTTAAATGTCTTTGTAGAACATTAAGGGCTGATCCAAACTGCAGCTGAACTATTTCAACACATAAAGCAACAACATACACACACAAAAAAACACATAAATACACCGGGCGTGGCAGGTCTTCAGTGAAAAGAGTAGCGTTAATGTGTGGTTACTAAGACTGGTGATATGTTGCTTCCCTCTTCTGGAGGCAATCAGCTATTACAAGTCTAACTGCAATTAGAAAGTCCGCATAAATCAGTCTGTTCTTTACACACGTTCCAGCACAGATTATCCTATCCTTATCCTAGATAATTAGAGCCAAACTGAATCTGGCAAAATTTGTGTAGACACCGGTGTGGGTTTGAGCATGAGCGTGTGAGGCCATCCCTGCTTTTCAAATAATAAAGGTAAAAAATAGGTTTCAATCACTATTCTGAACACAGCTTCATCTGAATGCTTACATTATTGTACACTAGCTGTTTTAGCTTCTCACTGTGAGTGGCCCGTGGGTAACGCCTCTCTGTGGGAGTGGGGAGTGTGTATGTGTGTGCGTGTGTGCGTAATGGATATGGTATGGCCCAGAGCCACTGCAGGATAATCTGCTGCCAGCTGGGTCCCGTCACCTGTATACTTAGTTTTTAAAGTATATGGCCTTGGCCTTTGGCCTAGATTCTCTGATGGCATTGTTTTCTCACTTGTCTCTGACTTTCAGAGTATTTGCAAACTGAATCTGCCTGATTTATTCTGAGTGAATCAGTCCTCCCGCACACACACAGACCAGATAAACCTTCTCCTGTTTGAAAGTATCTTCTGACCAAGTTAGGAGACATACAACTGGAGGAGGTACACCAGGACAAGGCTGCAAGCCCTGATGGTGCCAGTGCCAAAATATTGAAGACCTGTGCTAACCAGCTCTCTGTGATCTTGAATTAAATTTACAACCAAAGTCTGAAGCAGGAGAAGGTACCGGTGTTGAGCAATCCATCCTGCCTGCTCTATACAAGAAGGGGATGAGGACGTTCTATTTCCTGAGCTAAGATCCTTCAACGTGTGCAGCAAAATACTCTCAGTGCGCTCTTCTGTAGTCTGCTAGGAGAGCGGCATTGGAGCTGGTGACAGCAACAGATTGAATAAACTCTTTAGGAAGGCTAGCTCCGTGACTGGCTACAAACTGGACAAATCTGAAGCTGTGGTGGAAAGGTCACTGAAAGTACTCTTATTCATCATGGATAGTCCTGTGCACCCTTTGCACCACTGACTGGACAGGCAGCAGAGCACCTTCTCTAACAGACCGCAACAAGAACAGATGCAGGAAATCTCAGTAACTCTTTATAAGACTTTTTATTGTTACTTCAGCTGATGAAAGAAAAGAAATTGCCAATTATAAGATAAATAAAGTATTTCTTTTTCTTCTTATTATTATTCCCTTGGAAGTAGTACTTTAAATTAAATTCAAGAGTTATTTAAAATTCACCTAGGAACATATAGCTGTACTGCATCACTTACGTAAATGAGTCTGATTTGGCTACCGGGAAACAAGCTACACCGACTCTTATGCTCCGCTCTAATCTCTCTACAACAGAGGTGTAACCACCTTCATTGTCACAGTAACTTGTAACCAAGAAAAAAAAAAAAGGGGGGGGGCTGTAATCTCTGTTCGCTACTCCTCTGTCATCCACTCTCAGACTTTCTCATCATTTATCGCATTTCCCTCACACACACACACACACACACACACACTTTCACCAGCACAGACATTTGTAAGTGAAGTGGGTCAGAGGGCGGAGGAGATGAATGGAGGTCTGAATAGCAGGATGGAGAGATGAATGGATGGCTGAATTAATGGAAGAATGGGAGGATGGATAGATGGATGAGAGAGAGAAGAAGATGTAAAGAGGTCAGAGAGGCACAGACTGGCTGCTCTCCAGCGCAGGCCAAGGGCAACATCTCTTCTAAGCCTGTTAGACGAGTGAGTAAAACTTCACTTTACAGATGATGGTGAAGGATTTTAAAATATTTGATTTACACAAAATTGGGAGGAATGTAAGAATTTCTAGCTCGGGGTGGACTGGGAATGAATGTAGGGGTGAGAAATGACAGGTTTTCTGCTGGTAGTAAAGAAGTTTCCAACTACATATGATACGAGATATGGCTCAAATGTTAAAAGAAAGGAGAGGTTAGGAGCAGGTATTTCATTAGAAGTGGTAATTCATCTTAAATCATGACCATTTTAATAAATTACATCATTAACACTGGAAAGCTGTGGAAATTCCATGCTCAAAACTTTAGAAACAGCAGAAGATTATTAATACAGCTGACTTGTTTTTTATTCTTTAAATGTCTCTGGAACATCAAGGCCCGATTGATAGAACAGATTTAACGAGACAAATTGTGACAGGATTTGCTCTCAGCATGTAACAGTGTAACTGCTTGTGTTCCTTGTAAAACATAATTTTTTTTTCATATAAAAGTTTTCCCTTTAGAGTGTTTCCTGCTTCAGTTTTCTTAAAATATCCACAGAGGAAAAGAAATAGCAAAGCTGATAAATATGAAGTTCACTGGAGCGTTGGTGCAGGGTGTCCTTGCAATGCGGCACGGCCTGTTTAGTATGGTTGATAGACCATTAATTAAAAAAAACCTTTTCTATCACAGCACCAGATTCCCTGCTGAGACAGGTAGAACAGGCTCAACAGTTAAGTAAGCATGCTTTGGATGAGTGTGTATATTGCCGGGTGCATGTTGGTATGTGTGTTGTTTGGTATGTGTGGAAGAATGTGTGTCTCGGAGTACATTTATCTAAGCATGTGTGTGTGCGCTGGTACATGTGTGCGTGTGTGGGCCCATTTGTCTTGTTACCTTTTTTATTGTGGCAGTCTTTTTCTATTGTGTTTAGTGTTTATTTTTACTGCATTTTGAGTCATTATATTAAATATCCTCAGCTGTATTCCCACGTGTTACCTTCTCCCCTGTTATTGGGCCTGCACTGCACTGAATATGTGTTGATTTACTTTTGCAGGATAAAAACAATAAAGTGGAGTCCTGAGTTTTATATTTTGCCTCCTGAGTCCTACATTTGGGGTAATTTCATGTCTGCAGCACAGCCTCATAAGACACTGGATATTTTCTCAGATTTTTTTTACCATTGGATTTAAGAATCCACATTGAACAGAAGACTTTCATGCTTCTAAATTTTTTTACCTCTTCATACGCAAAAGACATAAACACCGAATTGTGTTCAACTAAAGTGGAATTCATTTTGAAGCGTTTTCAACATGTGACTGATTCATTTTATAGAAAATAATCAAAGTGTTCTGACTCCCTGTAAATGCTTGAATAAGCTGAAAAAGATGTAATGTCACAGAAATATATTAGTCAGGGCCATGATGTTGACTCAGAGTAGTTTCAATAATACATGTTGCTAAAGTTTTCTGTTTTTTTAACACAAAACGTTGCCAACTCATTCACAGAAATGTACACAGCGAAAAACCTGTGTACTTATTAAATTGGTGTATATATTTCATCTTTGAAAGAGTAAGACATGTTGACTATAACTACTTACATGTTAGTCTAATAGACAGCACCCGCCCCACATCATTTATTGAAATTGGGCACATTCCAAATTGCATTTAACAAAACTCTGTGAGTCACACAGTATGATTTGTGAAGCTCATGTTTTTAAATGAGAACTGGTTCTCAAACATTTTACCTGGTAAAACAAAGGTTTTTAAAAAATTATAATAAAAGAGAATAATTTTGAAACTTCCTCACAGAAATTTAAGCGTTCTAGTCTCAAAAGATATGTACCAATGATGAGAAAATGCCAAAGTTCAATATTTACATGGGATATTTCTAATTCCAACTTGACCTGTGATGCTTCATTTAAACAGAGACATAAAGCTCCAGCAGCATTCGGTAGCCTTTACAAGAAACAGAAAAAAGGTTTTCTTCCTACACCTTAAAGAAGAAGTGGTAACAGAATAAACAGAACGATAAACAGATGTGACCTACGATATCTACAAATGGTATTATTGCACAATTATTAACCAGACGTTCTTCAATAATTCCTCTAAATGCACAGCATTTACTATTTCACTCTTAGAGTTTACCACAGTATTTTATCACCAAATAAACGCTAGAAGATGTGGCAAAACAGTTTGGTTCATCTTCAAGCACACAAGGACATATTTCATCTTTTAAAAAAAAAACAACAAAAAACAATGTTTCAGAAAACTCATAGCTGTCAAGCCAAAGGGCTTGAGAAATTTGAGAAGAAGAACAAATAAAGCCTCAGTCAGTGTGGTTAAGACTGCAAATACATTACCAGAAGATATGATCTGTAATTCAGACAATTACAACAACCGCATAGGTCTCTTGTGCAAGCGCGTTTTCATGACCAGTAACTGTGGCTTAAAATTGAGCAACTGCTTGTGGTTGTACATCAAAGGGTTTCTGCATAACGTGTGCCATTTTCTCTGGCAAATTCTGAAGAAATACTTTTAAATGTTCTTTCTCGGTTCTCTGTTTTAGTAAATTTAGGTCTATAACGTCTGATTTTGTTTACTTTACAAACCAAAGATCCCAGAATTACTTATCAATATATGTTTTTCCTTTCCCTGGTAGACAGCAGCAGCTTTTTTTATTTTTCCATTCATATTTCCTTCGGTTATGTAAAGTGTCCCAGTGCAGTATGCTGGAAAACAGCCCCGCACCATGACGTTCCCACCTCCAAACTTCCCTGTTGGTATGTTGTCTTGGAGGTGACATGCGGTGCCTTTTCCCATCCAAACATGGTGTGTATTATGAAATCAAAAGAGTTCAGTTTTGGTCTCATCTTACCAGACTATGTCCTCCTAGCATTTCACAGGCTTGTCTAAATGCTGTTCAACAAACTATGAATGCACTTCAGTGTGATTTTTCTTTAACAATGCAGTCTTGCATGGTGAGCGTGCATACAGGCCATGGGGGGGAGAGTGCATTAATTATTGTTTTCTTTAAAACAATTGTACCTGCTGATTCCTTAGGCAACTCTTCTGATAATTCTTTTCACTCCTATATCTGAAAGCCTGCAGGGAGCACCTGGTTGTGGCCACTTTATGGTGAAATTGTCCTTTATTAATGTGTTCAAACCTTTTCTCTGTGTCATTTTTCATTATTACACATAATTTATGGAAATGTATGATTTGATTTCTTTGCATGTATAGATTGGATGGCTTGGAAGGCCACAGAGTTGGAACCATACAATTGTGTTAATGTCTTGGAACTAGGGGGGCCAAGCCCAACCCCGAAAAAAACTAACCATGCACTATGACCCCCCTCGACCAATGATTTTTTCGCTATATCACACTAAGAGTTGACTGTGAAATATTTAGTTGAGAGGAACTTTGATGACTGGACTGTCTGGCATCCTATCACGGTACCACGCTGGGATTCACTGAGCTCCTGAAAGCCACCCATTCTTTCACAAATGTTTGTAGAAGCAGTCTGCATACCTAGGTGCTTGCTCTTTTTATCTTTCTTTTCTTCTTTTCAGTTTAGCAAAATAACCTTAAATTCTAAGGGACACTGAAAATCCCACATAGTTTAGATTTGAGTTACGAAATTGCACTGAGAGAGAAGAATTCCTCTTGTTGGCAGCGCATTCTTGCATCCAAGAAATTGTCAGTAAATTTGTGTTTTATAAGTTATGCTTTCCTGTGGCAGCTGCCCTTTGATGGTTCGTTTTACATTAGTTTGTACAGTGTACTGATACTTTTGTTTGTTTTTTTTCTTTTTTAAAAGGGACACCAGTGGACATCTCTCATGCAAAGGGAGCTGAAGTTGCAGAATGACACCATGGAGGAAGGTAGGTAGGTCTTTTAAACGTCAATATCCTTCTGGCTCACTGAAATTTGAAAACGTTGTAGACATTTTATGATCTTTTTTGATTGCCTGTTAGTAATGAATGAGTATTGTGGTGTACTCTGCCCTGCTGAAAATGAAGGAAAGGATTTATTAAATAAATATGTTTTGGCTGTTGTTTGAGTGCTAAAACCCTGAATTTCTATAGATTCTTTCATTTGGTAGTTTTATCATGTAAAAAGTAATTAAAGATTCCCAAGTGAACAGCTGTAATGTGTTGTGACAGCTGACCGTTGTGTTGAGTTTATATTATATAAATAGCTATTTGAAATGGGACTCCCCAAAAACTATACTGGCCAAGCATGCACATCCACTGAATAAAGGCGTGCAGGAACAAAAAACAGCAAGAGGAAGACAAAAGGAAGTCCGCACACCGCAACGCTCCTGGAAAAAATTTAATAAAGAAAGAACCTTCAGAAAATAGTAACGTTTCGGGCAACCATGCTCTTCTTCAGACTTACTGACAGAATGTAGCACACATGTATAAATACCCCGCCTACTTGTCAAACGTGATCATGCAATCGTGTCTGTGTGACTTAATTAGGAGAAGGGACACATCAGGGCAAAAAAAACATATACAAAGCAATCAAAAACATGAAACACTGGAAGGGATAATCTAGAGTTAGTATAAGTTAAAAAATCTTAAAGCAAAGAGATTATATAAAGTAAACTAGAGCACCCAGAGCATGTTTCCAAAAAAATACATACATAGATGTAGCCTGCATATTAGAGAAGATCTTAGTATAATCAATGATAATATTAAAAAGAGTAAATCTAGTAAATAGTGAATATTAAATATTAAAAAGAAGACAAAGAAGTAAATAATTTAAAAAGATTCAATGCAATAACCAAGTAAGGAAAAACGAAGTAAGGAAAAAATGAGAACCAACCATATAAGGAAGTATAGGAGTGGCAACGAATATAAAGCAGTTAGTTACAAAAAAGGTCACCTTTTTTGATGTTACTAAGGTTACTAACGTTACTATTTTCTGAAGGTTCTTTCTTTATTAAATTTTCTGACAGGAGCATTGCGGTGTGCGGACTTCCTTTTGTCTTCCTTAAAATATTTTATTTATCCAATATTTCAGAAATTCTTTTGCGAAAAACAGCTGAAATGATGATAAAATAATAATACTAATTATAAGAATCTCCTTGAAAAAAGGAGGGGCAAAACTGGCTTAATTTTATTTTATTTTTTCTGATTAAAATGTAAGTGAATTTAATCAGTTGACTGTTATAAGGATGTATTTTCAATGGCCAACGGACTTAATAACAGTAAAATTAAACTTATTTTATACTCCCCTTCCTAGATGCTCAATGAACACATCCATTTTGATGCAGAATTAAAAAAAAAAGAACACCTTGCAAATAAAAATCATAGAACACAATAATTTATCAGTGTACCTCAAGTTTTTCCACAAAAAAAGTTGTTTACACCACTGTATACATGTATGTATGCACACAGTTCATTAGGTACACCTCTTCCACTGCTCGCTGACAAATATCTAATCAGCCAATCACATGGCAGCAACTTGGTGCATTTAGGCGTGTAGGTATGGTCTAAATGACCTGCTGAAATTGAAACTTAGTATCAGAACGGAGAAGAAAGGTGATTTAAGTGATTTTGAACGTGGTGCGGTTGTTAATGTCAGACTGGCTGGTCTGGTTCACAGGGTTTACAGAGAATGGTCTGAAAAAGAGGAACTATCCAATAGCGCCAAGGCAGTTCTCTGGGAGAAAATAGCTTGATGATAACCAGAGGTCAGAGGAGACTAGCCAGACTACTTCAAGCTGACAGGAAGACAACATTAAGTCAAATAACCACTTCTTGCAAATTAAGTATGCAGAAGAGCATCTTTAAATGCACATGTTGAACCTTGAAACAGTAACAGCAACATGAAAGGGCTACAGCAACATGCCAATATGGGCCAAAATCTCAGTCTTTACAGCACCTTGCTACATCTATGTCATGTAGAATTAAGGCAGTTCCTACACTAGTGTTCTCTGGCTTGGATTTTTAATATATACATACCAAAACTGTCAACCCACCTCAAGTGGATCAATCTGGTTATCTATGTGCTGGACGCTGTCTTTTGAGGCAATTAGCTGTGCCTCCTTGGTGGCCACAGTTTCTCGAATTTGCTGGGCCTTCTCCTTGTTCTGTTTCAGGTAGCGCAGCTCCACCTGGCACTCTTTGACAGTCTGACTCTGTGCGAGACGCAGCTGACGCATTGTCTCCAGAGCTTTGATATACCTTGGAGAAAGACAAACTGACATTAACAGAGACTCTTTACTGGCACTATCTGAATGGTATGAGTGAAGCAGAAGTTTTCCCTTAGATTGGGTAATCATTTACTTGGTTGCAGCAAAGATGGAGTCAAACTTGTCTTTGAGTGCTTTGCCCTCACTAAGAGGCCAGTTAGACTCTTCTTGGTGACAGAAGATGACATGATTCAGCACAGGCTTTGACACACCCAATGCAGAAATCATCTCCCGGTCCAGCTCACCACATTTAGAAGACAAGCTCACTTTCTCACCATTTCTGGATGAATTGTAATAGGCAGTCACATAAAAAAGGGGTAAGGAAACCTTAACATACAGTGCAAAAAAATATTTTTTTTGAACATTAAATAACACATTACTTAAGAAAGGTGAGATTTTGGCTTACTTCCATCTGGTAATGACCTGCTCTAAGCTTTTGAAGGTGTAACTCTTCGCCTTCTGAGTGCAGGACATAGAGCGTTGGATGGCCACTTTCTCTCCATTGACATCTGAGAATAAGAGTCGAATTTGTGCACGGACATCCGTCTCATGGGCATCCTGCATTCATATGAGCATTGTTAAACATGAATAAAAGGTGTAAAAATCCTCTGACAAGGACCTGAAGAGGATGTCAGGATAAGACAGAAATTTAAAATGTTCAGGAAATTATAAGTTTGTGGAATTACAGGGGTTCTCATATGTAGGGACATAAACTAAAGGTAGAAACTTTTCCTGATAAAGACTTTTAGCACTGGCAAAGAGCAGCTAAGAGTCATATTGTCATTTTCATAAGTGTGTCTTAAGTTAATCACCGCAATCATCACCCCTATTACGAGAACAAAAAGATTCACACACCAGTCAGCTTAAATAAAAGAACTTCAGTTTGATATTAAGTATCAAGACAAACCTTTGGATCATGAACAAATGCACCTCCTTTAGATCCAGGGGGAAGTTCTCCTGATGTTGCATACCTTAGGCATTCAATAATAGTCTGAAAACATCAAATAGAAACAATACACAACAGTAGCATTTATCATTCTGAAATATTTTATCAAACATTTTATGTTACCATTTGGAAAATACAGAAGTGCTGAGGCACACTGTCAACTTCCGTGTTCACCGTCACACTTCAACAAGTCAAGTGTTGTTTTTGTCAGAAATCTTATCGTACCGTTTTCCCCGCTCCATTGGGCCCGACCAGAACAGTGAGAGGAGTGATGAAAGATATAAATTGTTTGTCTTTATCCTCAATCCCAAAGCTCCTCACCCCCAGGATGCTCATCTTGTCGATCTTTGACATTTTTGCTTTCTGAAAGACACAAGGAAAGCGGTGCGATGAAAATGGGACACACAGAGCTGATTCGCAAAGTCAGACTACCCTCTCCAGGTGTTCCGCTAGTTTGTCTTCAACAAGAGACAATAATGAAACTTAATTGCAAGTTATCGGTTATTATTTCTTCCACGGCACCCCAGCGTTCACTGAAATGTAATAAACGCGATTTTCAGGCAAATTTAGACAACACAGACATCTTTTTAACTTGCACCTTTAAAACTCTACAAAGCTAGCAGAGTACTCACTATGTGTTATCAACTCAGCAGGCTAGCTCTCATGCTACGTCGTAGTGGTTTTATCAGACAGCGACACACTGGCGCACAGCAGTGAGACACAAGACTTAATTTCGCTTGCAGTAGTTACGCACAGCCACAGATAGGCCACGAATTTAACTCACTGCACAGAGTTTTGACCCTTGAGAAACTTGGACATGCAACAAATTCCGCGCCACTCTGGAAAGAGGTAGCAGCGGCTGACTTCCGGGAGGAGGAGCGCCGACATAGAAAATGAGCATAGAGCAGCAATCTTACAGCATAGATCCATAACCCGTGTTTATATATTTAGAGTCATTGTTTGTTTTTCCTTTGTAAAATCAATTTAGTATGGAAGCCCGCTTCCATAAGTATGACTCTTGCATTTTAGGATTTAGAATTAAAATGTTTAGTTTCAACGTTCTTTTTAGTATTGTTATTGTTATTAAAATAATAATTGGCTTTATTAGTTAAGCTATTCTTTTATTTTATCATAATATGGGGCCTTTTTTAGAGGTAGACATTTGAGCTTAAAAACATTTCTTGTAGATTCTCCTTAGTTAGTTTTATATGTACCCTCTATAGTTCACTTTACAGTATAAAGTGCCTGATTGTTTTGATTTGGTGCTATATGAATAAAATTGAACTGAATTGGATGGTTGACCCCTAGGTATTTGAACTTGTCCACTATCACTACTTCTGCTCCTTGCAGCTTGACTGTTACACCTGCCTCCCTATCATTCATTCACACACGCATGCTGTCTTGCTTCTACTGATTTTAATTTTTATGTAAATTTAACCGCGCTTACAGTACATTTATCAATATAATTACACTTTCTGCATAAATAACAAACCTCTGACCAGCTTAGCTAAGTGCAATGCTTTTATGTAGTGATGGAAACATTCCAACCATTCTTGTCTGACAAAGTGCCATTTTGTGTTATCTAGTATCTGGTATCTGTTTGAATGCTGACAACATTTTATTCCTGTATGGGAACTTTTCTGCAGCTGTAACCCCATTCCCACACATTGCCCTCATATTCAGAATGAGTTGCTCCAGTTGAAACCTCTGAAAGAATGTGTACATTTTGTCAAAATTGGTTGAAAGCAATGTTTCTGCTGGCCTCATTGTGGTAAGATTTTTGCATGGAACAGTCTTCCCTTGAAAAAAAAGCTATCATCATTCAGATAGCTCTGTTCTATTTGTCAACAGTTTGTGACGTCTTCCACTTCACAAGCCTTTGCCTCATAATGGGTACCACAAGAAAGCAGTGTTTTGCTGTGGAAAGGTTAGTGCTGCCAAACCTTGCATCACACCAAGGTCCTCTCCTCTCCTCTCCTCTCCTCTCCTCTCCTCTCCTCTCCTCTCCTCTCGCATGGCATCCATTTCTCACAGTATTGCTGTGACATTTGTAGCAAAGAGGTTGGGCACCAGTAACCCAGCCAGTTTGATCAGATAAGAAACCTATGGCATTTATTTTTAACAAGCATTTCCATATTTGACATGACCAGTTACAAGCAACTGCAATGTAATCTAAAAGCTAAACAGCATACAGCAGTAGTAAAACAAAATTTTCATGTTGTAGTCATGAAGTAAAAGTGAATCAAAAATAGATGGCGTGAGAAAAGAAGGGAGAAAAATAAATGTAATTGGAATAAAGGGATGGGTTATTTTCGGCATATGTTTGGGGCTGAAGAACAGTTTGAAGACATCCGCAGGGACCTGCAGGACTGGTGTTCCCCACCTGCAGCTAACCCCCTAAAACCCAAGAACATCATCTCTCTGATGTCCTCTGATTTCCCTCCCCTTTGAAAAATTGCAAGACACACACACACACACACACACACACACACACACACACACGCACACACACACACACACACAAACTGCCTTCTGCTTTCAGCCCACTGATTCAGTCTTTCTGTGCTATCAGACCACTGACTCATTGTGCCTCAATCTGTCCAGCTCCTAGCCCTCTTTCTATTTTCATCCTGTCCTGACATGAAAATGCCATGACCTTGTGCCTTGCACTGAACCACTGGAGGTATACATTGTGTGTGTGCTACTATGTGTATGAGGTGGTGTGAAAAGCCTATCTCATATCCCCCTGGTCACCCTCTCCATCCAAATGGAATTGAAGTAATTTACTTTGAGTTTTTGATCATCACAGTGGGGAATAAGCTCTCCAACCTAACTTATCGAGATATGGTGGGAGATCAAGCAAGGACAGAAGAGATTTTTAGAGTGAAAAGTAAAGTCACTGATACTAAAGCAGCAGCTGTATATTTTTTCCTGACTAAATAAATAAAATGTTTTGATATGACAGTCATTATGAGTCACTCTTTCAGATGCCAGACTGACAGACTTACCTTACGCCGAACTGTTTTTAGAAATTGTCTCACAAAAATTGAAGCACCAATAATTTAATAAATCCTCAGGGATCTGGTGCTGCCAACTCACTGAAAAGCATCTTGAAACAGAAAAAGCTGAAAAGAAGAAGAGCTCCAAGATTTGGTGGAGCCTCGAGAGTATTCGGTCAGTCTGAACGCTGTGTAATGGAACCAAATTATACATTTTGGCCAAATTATACGTTTCACTTCAAAGTTACCAAGAGCAATTGTTTGAAGCAGCAAATATCTTTTTTAGAGGCAACATTTTCAAAGACAATCTTCCGCAGTGATCTTTACACTTGTTTCGACCCCACTGAGTGCTTTGAGAAGGGTCCATTTTGGTCAGTGGCCTTAAGAGTGTTCTGAGTCAAAAATAGAGACACATTCTGAAAAAGCATGTTCCCATCATCTCACCAGCATCCAATGAATAGTGATTTGTCCTCTTCTTGCCACCCTCAGACTTGCTTTTTCTACTGTTTCTTTCTACATTTATTTTTAACTTACAGTGTGGACTGAAATCCCTTTAAAGTGTACCTCTGTGGTGCGTGCGTTACATTTTCAGATGCGAAGTTAATCGTCTCCCAGTGCTCTCACAAACAGCTGACTTTGTCAGACTGTGATTGTGTCAGAATGACATTTTTGACTGCCTGACTTCCCATGGCATGCTGAGGGCTTCATGGTATGAGCACTGGCATGTCTTAGAACATTTTTCCCTCTTTATGATTTCAAAGTCCTGGTGTTTGTGCACATCCAGCACTGTACCTCCCACACAATCAGAATTTTGTCAAAATGAGTTTAAGTTTTACTGGAGGAGTCTGTCTCCCCTAAAAAAACACTTGATGGGTTGCAGGTTAGGGGAGAAAATAAAAAGAGAATATGAACAAAAATGTTTAAGTTTTGCTTAAAGTGTTAGAAAGTAATAATCAATTGATCTCTTTGACTTTTTCTATTGGTAAGGCCTCATTAGATTATATTAGATTGCATTAGATTATTACATGATACACTTTTTGGACCTCATTTTGCTCATGTTGGCTACCATGAACCGAAATACTCCCTTACCATAGTCTGACTTTTTCTTTCTTTTTTTGCTTTGTTTTTTTGTTCTTCAGTAAAGACTCTGCCCTTTGTCTTCATGCATGGCTACACATTTATTCACTCAGCTTGGGTCAAAAAAGCAGCAAAGAACATGACTGATGACAGGATTAAATATTATGTAAGATAAAAAGAGGAAACAGCTAGGCTGTCCCCAGCTGAATATACCTTTGCCAACAAAGACAGAGTTCAAAGGTGATTTTGGACTGTGTTTAGCTGCTTAACTGTTTATACCAGTTCCAAATGACAAATTAATGCTGAGCACAAAGCTTCAAAGAAGGGACAGCGAAGTACACGTACATGGTGAGTGGCACGATGTTTCAGACACTTTTTTAGGGAATTGCACTTATTTGAACCACCAAAATTAACAGACACAAGAGTGTTTAGAAAAGTCAGCTATCAATCAGTGGTCAGTGAACACAATGATGCATTTGATATTTAATATTTAAAACAACTTATCTTTGCAAACACCCCACACAGTGACAAACTCAAACTCAGTCGTTACAGTAATTAATATCACTGGCCACAGTCACTTTCTTGTGCTTGTTGTGTACTCTCTGCACAGCTTTACACTTGGTGTGGGCGACATTTCTGTTTGTTTGTGGGACTTTGCAGCACTCCTGATCCTGGGCAAACTGAAAACATTAAGAGCATTCATCATAATAAATGACTTTGTCATTGTCATGGTTCATTTCTGCTTTTTGTGTAAAACACAAATATATGAATGGTTCAAAAATGAAGTTTTCATTATACATTACTTTAGGGATTTCTGTTTTTGCACCACACATGTAAACCAGCTGCAGTGACACAGCTGCAAGTATTTTTTTTCAAAGTAGACTTAAAATAATGTGAATATCTTTATTTTATTTTATTTTTACAAACCACGTAACTTCATATCTGCTTAGAGAGAAGCCTAAGAACAATTACCTAATACCAGTTGTGGGAAACAGTTTTTATTAACTGGTGATTCTAAATTGCCCATAGGTGTGAATATAAATGTGAATGGTTGTCTGCCTCTCTGTATTAGCCCTCTGACAGACTGACGACCTGTCCGGGGTGTACCCCACCTCTTACCGTGTGGCACCTGGAATAAGCTCCAGGCCCCCCAGCAACCCTGAATTAGATAAGTGGAAGAAAATGGATAGATGGACGTTTTGCAAATTACAATTTATTTGAGAACTAATATAACTTATCTTTATTTGTTTGTTTTTTCACATTTGTTCAGAACTCTTTACAAACATCCGGCTAAGCACAAGAGTTAATTTCACATCTAAAATCTCCTGATCCAGCAAAGGCACTCGATTCATATCAGCGTCAACCAGCAGAACTCACAGCAGTTGCCCTCCAATAGTACTGTGACACTTCCTTCAACATTACTAAAAAATACTATCAGGAAGCATTAAAATACCTGGCTTCTATAAGAAACTAACCAAAAATTGGCCAGGAATGAACATGTACACTAAGTGTTGGTTGCTATGTTAACGTTGGTATTTGATAATTTTGTTTCATTTCTTTAGAGGTAGCACAATGTAGCAAACTGCAGTGTTATTTACAATAATTTGTCTCTAGGCTTTGGATGTAAATGCAACTTTTTTTGGTGTAAAACAAGCAAAATGCAAAGAGAGCTGCAGCGTAATCCACGCTGACTTCTCTTCTGCTGACTGTGTGAAGAGTCTGTTTGTCTTAGAGATGTCCTAAGGCGTGTCATATGCTGGTAGAGTTCACCAAAGGATTAGGCAGCAAAGGAAAATCACTTTTGTCTTGGTATTGCTGTGGCAGAACAGCAGGACATCATCAGCTGCTTGTAGATTATGGTGAAAATTTTATGGCCTTTTCTGAATTTTAATTGCTCAAGGGATTTTCTTTTATTTCTGTAAGCCACATTTTATCTTTTATCTTTGCCTTTCTGTGCCTCTCTTGTTCTTTGTCTTTGTGATTGTGTTGAGTTGACCTTGCCCCTGTGTTTTATGGGATGGCCTCATCTTGGGTTCCCGCCCTTTTGTTTCACACACCTGGAAGAAATGAACTCACCTGTTCATGATCATCTTGTCTGCTGCCATAAGGTGGTAGTTTGCCTTCAGTGATTGCTGAATTGTCGAACTAACAGTAAAGCATGCTCCTTTGCTTGTTGTTTTGCTCGATTTTCCTTGCAGAAGTCGCTTACCTTGTTGCCCTCTGCACAGACTCTTCTGCAGACTTTAGAACTGGAGCTCATATCTCTCTGTGGAGAGAAGGAATTGTGGATTTTCCTGCTTGTCTGGAACGAAGGATGTTACTGACTGAGACCTTTTCCCTGAACTATAACTACTCCTATATGCTTGTGAATAAACTTGTTGAAGTTTGAGTCCTGCATTTGAGTCCAATCTGCCTGAGTGGTTATGCCATATCCAATTCCGGGTGGTGGTGGTGAAAGGGAGCCCAGAGACTATCGCTTTAATTTGATGATAATCCTAAATGCTGGCAAGGCAATACAACAACAGCTATAACTAATGCAAACAGTAAACACACTCTGATCTTATCCTAGCTTGTGATGTGGATTTAGACTTAGGCTTATATAAAGCTGTGTTCTTCAAGAAGCAGATTTTATTACAGCAGCATAATATTCAGAGTATTGCTGTACCTTTAACAGCCTTCTATTAATAACTATTTACATAATCTGCACCACTTTGGCATTTTTTGTTATTGTTTTCATAAACAGACAACTCACTGTCAATCAGGAGACATAAAGCAAGATCCAGTCCTAAAGGAAGTCATGAAGGAAGCACTGAACTACCTTAGTATTTGGAGGACTTAAACAGTTCTTAGAATGGCTGCCGCACAGATACTTCCAAGTCACCTAAATCAGGTAGGAACCTACCCAAGTGAAACTGACTATTCGATTTCACCCCAACAGATGGATGGAGAACTGCCAACAGATAGGAAGTAAAACTGATATCAGCAGGCAAAAAATACAAAATTAAACTAGACAGGGCTAAACAAAAACTCCACATTGTGAGAAATTCCATGATGCTCCTGACACTTTATCCAAGCAGTTCCAACAGAAGCCTCACTTGTGACACCAGGTCCCACCAATTTCTCAACTACATAGCTTTTTGGCACACTTGTGCTTCCCTGGGCATGACTTGTAACACTGAAAAGCTTACTAGTTAGCTTGTATGCTCCAACTGTCACAATGCTTAATTTCAGCTCTAGCTAACTAGTGAAGAACAAAATGCTTCATGCGTATGAAGGAGACAAGCATGGAGCAGTCTAAAATGGGGAATTACACAGAAAATGATGATGAATGAAGCATCTTAAAACACTATTCTGATTAAGCCTTTTGCTCTCAGCAAGACTAAGTGTATTTCTCAAGAGGAATTTGGGGTGTGGCTTCTGAATATTAACTAATATATATGAAATGAGTGCATCTCTGCGAGGGTAGCAAGGGAGAAGCAGCCACAGGGTGTAATGACCAATGATGAATGGAAACAGGAAAGGCAACTATTTGATGGAAAATGCTAAATTAGAAATGGCACTTTTCCAGAGATGATTATCCTGGATAATAGTTTATTACATCAGTAACATTGACACGACTTGTACCATTAGTAGTCATTAGGATATCAGATTGGGCATTTGCAGGACCACAGTACACATCTGCAAGTTCAAGCATCTGCAAGCAGATTCAAGAAAAATATAATTGCAGTTTTCTACTAATTTGTCCTGTGCATGTGTGAAATTTAGATAAGTCAAGAAGGATTTACTGAGGTAAATATACAACTGTAGTGACTCCTAAGCATGAATAAACTTCATTACTATACAGTGTTTAATAACACTGTGTTTAACAACACTCACTGAGAGTATTCAGGAAACCAAATGTATAAAATCCTTCATTTAGCAATTTTAATGACAAATTAGTCGAACTAGTTACTGTGTTGACTGACAATATTCACTTTAAGTCAGCTTTTCATTCATCACAAGTGAGGCGCTACTTATTATTTGCTTTGAATTGTTTCAAAGAAAGGAAGGGAGGTCGACTGGGCTTTGAGGATCAAAACATCCATCAGGAAAACAACAGTTCAGCTGTTTTCATCCACTGCTATGAAAGCCACTCTTTCATCAGCGCTGTTGTCACTCTGATACGGGCTGTCACAGGATGCCATGGAGTCTTTAATAGACCTAAATAAAGGAGGTGTCAACACCTGTAAGCTCAGTGAAATTGTGGAATGTCAGGCACAAGGTGTGATAATCAAACATGTCCGTGAATCATATTAGATGATAGCATCACAAATGATTATATTCACAATTCCAGCTTCTTTAAATAGAAAAAACAAATTCTCAGAGCCCTATATAAAAGCAAAATGCCACCATAAAGTGATAAATACATAGAAGAGAAACAATAAGAAACAGGCAGTAATTGAATTCTCAATAGGAAATAAGCAACGTAAGGACAACTAGCAAATAAATGTGTATGAATATGGTTAGTTGGAATCCCCATGAGCTACCAAAAATATTTGACATTGCGACAGTTCATCATACATTTGCCTCTTGTTTTTTGCACTCATCAATCATTATTATTATGCTTATAAATACAGTCTGTGAGACCTCAAATGTTTAAATCAATCCACTGTCAGCTAAACAACAAAGGTGCAGTCTTAATCTTATTTTTTAATGACAAGTAACCCACCAGTACACACATCCATGAAATTCTCCTCCCTGTCCCCATATAAACAGAGTGACACATTTCTTTGCAGATGATGGTTGGTCAGTGCTGTCATCTGGTTATGTAGCTCACCTTCTCATGCATTAACCACACTGCCATTTGTTAGTTAACAGTTTTCTTGACACACCTTGGTAATCATTTTAATTACCCACCTCAAAATTGTAACTGGGCACCTCATTTGCATTCATGGCCATAAAAAAATTGTGTTGTAAACAATACATTTCTGAGCAATTATTCCAGCACCTTGTTGAATCTATTCCATTAAAGCAGTTTCTGGGGGCAAAATGGGATTCAACCCACTGTTAGCAATCTATACTTAACAAAGTGGCCAATGAGTGTAGAGAGGAATTGAAGATACCAGGAGAAGCATCCATGCAGCAAATGTCCAGGTCAGCTAGGAGTTGAGGCAGGACTCACTCCTTGAAGACATGTGAGCCCATATGGCGTTCTGCAACTCAGCTTTCAGGTTGGCCCTGCTGGCCATTGCTACTGCAACCACTGGGACTACTTCATACTTTACCATCCACATTTGTTCTAGTTTTACCTTCATCCCCTGGTACTTCTTCAACTATGCATGCCCCCTCTTCCTAATGTCACAGTCAGCTGAGATTGTCACATCTATCACAAGTACTCCGTGCTTCTTGTCAGCCACCAACATGTCTGGTTAGTCTGTCTGGAGCTTGAAGTCCCGCAGGACTTTAACTCTACTATTCTTACCCACTTTGGTAGTGCTTGGGGACTTATGGGATTTGGGGACTGCTAACCCGTTCTTGGCACAGATGTTCCATTTCACTGTTCCAGCTACTTTGTTATGCCTGTCAGTGTTTGCTGTCCCAGCGCATAGCCTGGACCTCATGTCCTGTCTGCCGTGGTAGATCCTGTCTCTGTGTACTTAGGGCCTGGTTTTGTTCTGCCATGATCAGAACCCATGAGCCAGTCATCAAGCAGCTTTTACCAGCCACAGTTTTTTGTTTGTTTGTTTGCTTGTTTTTAGGAATGGCAGTCACCTCTTCCATGTGCTCTGTTGAATAAGAAGAAAAGGGTGATTTGCACAAAATAAATGCACAGTCAGCAGAGAGAGTTCAGATATAACAGATACCGCAGAGATGAGCACACAAGGCCTCGCTTTGTTCTGCACTAGTAATGAAACATTTTAAAGGAACAGAAAAATCATTAATATTTATAACACCAGAGAAAAATCTAATGATGCAAATGTTGTTGGTTTCATCCATTTTATCCGGTTTTATAATACACATTTACTCTTGTTTCTACTAATGCCCAATTTGGTAATAGTATGTAAAGGTCTTCAATAACTCTTTCTTTAATTCTAGCAAGCACTTGGCTTTTTTTTTTTTTAGCTCCTAGGCTACAGCAAGTTCACTCGTTTTAAAAAGAATGAAGATGATCCTTTTATCAGCTTCCCCTTTATCATCAGATAACTAAGTGCTTCTCTACTGAATAGTGAAGCCTCTTCCATCCTGTTATGTGTTCAGTTAAAAGTTTCAGAGCGTACTTCTTGAAAGCAAGATTTGAAATCATAGTTTTGTTACTTTGTTTGGATTTTTTATTTTTTTACTAAATATGTAACATACTCTGTCAGTCTGGATTTTCCCAGGTGGTTCCCAAAAATGAAACTCCTCCAAAAACTGTTTCTTGATTTAACAAGTTTCTAAAAACAATTACAGGTTCACACAGATGACTAATGTTACCCAGCTAACTGCTTTCTCAAAGGGATATATTCGAAACCCCTCTGCATATGCACAGAATAGCTTAAACAGACCTTTTACATGAAAGTGTCTTTCTGGAATAAACACAGCTGCAGCTATGAGAAATAATGGTTTTGTCTGATACAGGTGTGCCAGTGTGCAAGCACTGAATAGTCAGTTGTATTGTCAAGCAAATATCAGTAATTAGCCTACCTAAATGAAGCTAGCACATTACGTTTATTAGCTGCAGCTGCCCATTACATGAGCTTATGTGGATTTTATACGATGCTACATTGTTAGTAATCTTCAAAGTAATTTCTAGAGAATGAAAAAAGAGAGCCAACTGGACATACTGCAGATATACAGGAAGGACACTTCAGCAACCTCATTATTGCTCTTCGCCCACAATCATTTTCATTATTTCCATACTCTTTACCCATTTCACTTGTTTATAGCCACCAATTTATTCCCCTTCTAATAATTACTTGGCTCAAAAATCAATGAACTCCACTTCCCTAATGATTAGAAAGTCACCAGGAATGGAAACCCACCCAAGGGTATAAACACAAGCATGCAGATAAGCAGTCGCCTAGTAAGAAGCATGTAATTGCTATGCAGAGCAAAACAAATGCTCCAGCAAGACCTCTTTATTGCCCAGTTATGGATTTGACTTTATTTGGATGCAAAGGACATCTCTGAGATGAAATGAAAGTATGCTGATATATTGAGAGGGTAGAAATTGATGGCATATAGAACATCAGTAAACAATAGCACAACTGAGCAGGTGCCAACGCTCAGATGCTTTGGATTTGTAATGGGGGTGTTGGGGGGAGTCAAGGTGCTGTTATAGTGAAGTCAGTGAGCAAGTGTGTGAAGTTTGATGGGTCTAACTTGAACAGTATGCAGCTAAGGTTTGAACATCCCAGGTCACATTATTCTCAAGGTATCGCGTTCACAAGATTTTTAGAAAATTTCACCTCTGACCTTTACATTTAGGTCAAGGTCACTGAGATTCAAACTTGCCTGAAATTTTTAGTAGCTGCATCTATGGTGTTTTTGTGGAACAAACGCCGACACCGATGACACCAAGCCCGTGAAAATAGCTCGACTTTTCTTTCTAAACAGTCGAGCTTACAGGCTGTAAGTTTTTACCATAAACTGTCTGGCTTGTGCTGTAAGTTACAGGACACTCCAGACAGTTTATGGTAAAAACTTTCAGAAACACTCTAAAAGCACTTTGAATGATGCATGGGCACCTTTGTGTTTTCTCATATTGACTTCTGATTGGGCTCTATCCTTTTCTTTTCTCTTCTGGTGTCATACTCCATCTCTACCTAGATGATTTCCTTTTACCAAAATAGTTTATTCTTCCTTCCCAGCTCATTTTCTTAGTACATATTTAACCTAACCCCACTAACTGCATGTCTTTAGACTGTGGGAGGAAGCCAGAGTTCTTGGGGAGAACCCATGCAGACACAGGGAGAAAATAAGATAAGATAAAATAAGAGAATCCTTTATTTGTCCCACAGTGTGGGAAATTTAAAGTGTTGCAACAGGAAAGGAACAGTAGAAAAACACAAATACAAGAATAAAAAATATATAAAATCTTATAAAAGAATACTCTTCCACAAAAATGCTACACACTATACACATTTATGTACATTAGTAAAGTGAATAATTATTGCACTTGTTTAATTTAGGTGAATGAGTGAAAAGGTAACCAGTCTGCTATGGGTCAGTGCTGGTTGTAGAGTTTGATAGCAGCAGGAAGGAAGGACCTATGATGGCGTTCTGTTACACACTTTGGGTGCAGCAGTCGCTTACTGAAGGAGCTGCTGCCACAGTCCCATGCATGGGGTGGGAGTCGTTCCTCAGTATAGATGCCAGTTTGAGCTGCGTCCTCCTCTCTCCCACCACCTGCACAGGGTCTAAGTGACAGCCCAAGACAGAGCCAGCCCTCTTCATGATTTTGTTTAGTCTCTTCCTGTCTGCTGTCGAGATGCTGGTACCCCAGCAGACCCCTCCATAGAAAATGGCTGATGCCATCACTGAGACTTAAAAAGTCCTGCACTCCAAATGACCATAGTTTTCTGAGTAGGTGAAGTACAGTACAGTGTCCTTTCTTGTACAGTGCCATAGTATTGTCAGTCCAGTCCAGTTTGTTATTCATGTGAACACCCAGATATTTGTACAAGTCCACTCTCTCAGTATGTATCCCCTGAATGCTAGATGCACAGGGGCTCCTGTGCTGCTGACCACCGTATCAGACGCACAGTCCAGAGCCCTCACATACTGTGATCAATTGGTAAGACAGTCCAGGATCCAGTTTGACAGGTGACAACCGACTTCAGCATATTCCAGTTTGTCTCTCAGAAGACTCGGCCGAATGGTATTGTAACCCTGAGGTAGGTAGGTTGAGGTAGCATTCTCCGGTCTCTCTCTCTCGGGAAGGTGGGTGGGTGTATGGCGGGTTACAATTAATCTTAAAAAGATATCTTCTATAATAAACACCAACTCGGCAGGACAGTGTAAACTCACTTTACTCCAATAATTAACTATATAATAAACTCAATTAGGTAAAATCATGAATATTTCAAAACTTAATATGCAACACAAATTTATATTATAAACTACACAAATTAAATATGACTAAAAATAAATAGATGCCATAACTAAGGTTACAGTAATAAAAGCACTGGGGAACATGCAACCTCCGCACAGAGAAGTCCCGGCCAGATGATGGATTCACAAGGAACGCGTTTCCTTGTAAAAAAAACAAGGAAAAAGCCAAGTACAATTCTTTGCTATCAAAAGTGAAGTTGTTATTGCAGTTTTGTTAAAAAAACATTGATAGCCCTGACAAGGCTGTGTGTTTTAAAAAAAAGAACAAAAACAACAACAACAAAACAAAACCTAACAAAGAAACCTGCTGTCAGACCAGAAGCTGACAAAATCTGATCGAAATACATATTCTCAGTGTCCTGTTTTTCCTGTTTGGAAACGACGTAACCAATTACGAAACTCCAGCACACACTTCTGAATTGTAGCTGTGACAGATAAAACATTACAGCTAATTTAGATTGGTGCTCTTGGAATGAAATCACAATAATAAGCTTCCAGACTGGCCAAATTGAATATTTACTCGCCTGCCATTTTATTAGGTACACCTTGCTAGTACACCTCATACACATTTTTCCTTTAGAACAGTGCTGGAAATATTCCTCAGAGGTTTTGCTCCATATTGACACGATAGATAGTTGCTGCATATTTACTGGCTAGACATCCATGATGTTAGCAAGTAATAGTTTAGCATTTGATAGTGATAGTGAGAGTAAGGGTAACACTTGATTTTGGAAATAAGGTAAAAATTGGAGTGAGGCATTTAGTTGTGACACTCACAGTTGAAGTAAAGGACTTGGGTTTGCATTATATTAGTGACGGTCCTCAGAAAAATAGTAATAGAAATGTGTTTGCAGAATGCTTAGAGATTAACTTTTTGCATGACTGGTGCCTCCCCTTCTTCCTAAACCTACTCTAGCAAATGAAAGTGCAGACAGATTGTCCTGATATCAACTGCAGTGATTTTAAATCTCAGGGTATAAAGAAAGAGACAAAAGAGACACAGAAGAAGAAAAGGAGATGAAATCTCAACAGGTTGTGGTGTATGTTTGATACAAAAAATTCCCTGTGATTATAAAGGTATCCACCAAAATTGTTCCCCCAAAGCAAGTGCAGTTTTTAAAGAGATGTGAAAGTTAAATGTATTAAATGTCGTTTTTGTTTCTAAATTTATATGTATAACTTTTGAAGCCTATTAAATAATGATAATGTGTTTTATGCTCATGCAAGCATACCATCTCTCTGCTTTCACCTCTGTCCTCATTATCATATTTGGCGTAGATAAATACCCTTTTAGCTCTGAGGGAATTCATTTACAGCAGTAATCAGGAGGCTAATGGCTCAGTGAGATCATCTAGAGGTCTTTTCTGTGTCCTAATTCATGAAAAGCTGTCTCAAACTGCAAAAAGCAGCAAATAGATGTTATGATGCATAGATGCACAAACACTATAGGTTGATTAGACTGCCTCAGATTTCTACAGTGAGGATAATTATGCAGCTATAGTCGAATGTAACGGCAGCTTTTGTATGTGTGTAAGCTGGTAAATCTCAGTGGTGGGATTAGCACACAACATTTTGCTCATGATGCGTGTCTGGAGGTTAAAGGCTTCACAAGCACAATGTGGGACCTGATGGATGTCACACCGACAAAGAGGATTTAGGGCAGGACAGAGAGGGGAAAAGGGGGGAAATGTGTATGACACAGAGAGACAGGGTCAGTCTTCATGCTGGGGTTGGATTTTTTATTTTGTATTTTTTGAGTAATGTCATTGTCACATATTAGTCTTGCATTCTTTCATCACTCTTTCTCTCGCCTCTCACCCTTCACATATGAAAGCACACACATGCTCCTCCGTGCCTCGCATTATGCCAGTTAAAAATTGGAAAACCATGAATCAGAATTGCCTTACAGGTCTTGTTTTTAAATTCTATGTTCAGCTGGTCATTTCACAGGGCATCATCTAATGCTGTTGACAGGCCTGAAAAACGGTGTCATCTTGCAAGAATCACCTTGACACAAATCTCATCAATTTTTACTGATGTTTCATTATCACCATTTAAAATGGATTTCTTGCACCACAAAGAAAAACAATATGCTGTTAAAATGCAATCACAGCTGACAGCAAACATCGAAGAAGTTCAGAAGAGGAATACGTGTTGTTGCGTTTTTTTTTCTTTAAAGACCGATTTGTTGCCTGCTTGGTATGTTTGGTTGCCAGATGGGAGTCATCCCGTCGATAACATTTTCCCCCAATATTTTCAAATGCTAAGCTATTACAAAAAGTATATATATATATTTATATATATATATATATATATATATATATATATATATATATATATATATATATATACTATCAGTGCAGCTGACAGCTTTTCCTCCTCATTCTAAAAGACACAATTTTGTATAGAAGTTTGAATAGATTGCAGTGAAGAACAGAACATTTACACGTGCTTGACAGATGATTACAGAGTTTCAAGGCAAACATGCATGTGCACAGTGATTATTACATTAATTTTCGTGAAAAGAAACAAAGCACCAGAAAGTCTCTTATGTAAGCTGTCATGCAAAACAAGCTATATTTTAATTCAAATATAAAAATGTCCTGTACAGTGTGCAAAGGCTAATTTTAATATACCTTCATCTGTGTGATGCTCATGATGCAGCATCACACACCTGGGCATCACACCCTTTTTGACACTAGTTTTTCCATGACATAAATGCATAAAAGCCCCAACGTGTGTGTAAGGTATTGCTTTCTGAATCTTAATCAATCATCAGGGATAACTGAGGTTCAGCAGAACATTTTCACTCTGGTGTCATGCAAAGTTTTGCAGCATCTGTTTAATATCATGTACTTACAGAATTTAGTGTCTTATGAAGAAGCAGACCTCAGAACTTTTTGCCATTGACTTTGAATGTATATGCAGAGAATATAATGGTAAAGCACTTGTTACAAATGATTAAGAACACATAAAATAAGCCATTGTACTCATAAAAAAAGCAGCTAGTTTTTACATTTTTTTAAATACATGACTATAAGAAAAATTAAAGACTAGAAACTAATTTTGAAAACCATATTCTATTCTATTCTATTTGCTTTTTGGAGCAGACATAAATTACACTGCATGGCTGGTTGTGTGTGCATGTGTGAGTGAATGAGCGAGACCGTGTGTTTGTGTGTGTGATGTGGTCTTGGTTTGAACTTTTTCGGCTGCACGCACACCCTGGCTCTGTGCTACAGGGAAATGTGGGCGTTGTGTCTGCTAGGCCTCTTACACTTGGCTTGTCTACATGCATTACTCACTCACGCACACATGCACACTCACATGCACATCTGCAAACCCCCACACAGATGTGCACACTCACACACACACACACACACACACACACACACACACAGAGCATCCATTGAGGATTTCATCCTGCTAAATAGTTAATATTCAAATTGGCCAAGCCTGCCAGGCAGCCAGTGGGATGATAGCATAGCTCTCTATCTCTCTCTGTCACTGACTCACACACAAACATCACTTCAGAGGACATTCCTTTGACTTATATTTATTTCCTGAAAACTTAACCTAACCCTTTTGATGACCAGCGCACGCACGCACGCACGCACGCACGCACGCACACACACACACACACACACACACACACACACACACACACACACTCACATCTCAACACTCTGTACCTCTTAATTCATGGGTCTTCCTGCTGCAGCTCGGCTCCTGGGAATCTAATTTAATTCAAAGTTGGTCAGTCATGTTTACTGAGGTGACGTTAATGCAACGCTGCGGCTCATTCTGTCAGCTCCCTCTCTCACATTAACCTCCTACAGTCTTGCATCCTGTAGATGGCCTCATTGTGCCTCTATGTGCCTGCTGGCTACAAGTTCATGCCAGGACATGGCAGCGCCTTCGTTTCTAGCCCATCTTTTCTTTTTGCGACTTTATGGTAGTGGTAGTTTTCTATAGGTCTGTGAAGTACAAGCAACAACAAAAAGAAGAAGAAGAAAAAGAAGAAGAAGCAGTCAACCCCATTGTTATTGGTAAAAAAAAATATTAAATGTGTTTATAACAGCCCATAAAACAAGAGTCACCTAAATTCCATTGCGTGCCAGTTTTTCCCTCCAGAATCAACCTTGCATCTGTTTGACACATTCAATTCCAGTCCTAAAGGTCACTGTAAACTGTGTGGACAAACAAGAGTGCGCTATAGAGGGGAATTTGTGCGGCTTTACCCTTCTCATCCTCCTTGGATAGATGGAGCAGTTGTGGCAGGGACCGTGGCGCGCAGCAGCAGGCAGCAACAGCAGCAGCTGAGCGGAGAGAGAGGAGCGCGCAGGAAAACGCTCTTGGAGAGACCAGAGTCATTCGCATCTCTCTCCACCGATCCGTCAGACCGAAGACACATCGCAGAATATCTGAATGTTGCACCATAAAGGATGACGCTCCCTCACAAAAAAGAAAAGCATAAAGACTGATTAAACACCCAAGGAAACGTCGCAAAGGGGACAGCGTGACTGGCTTGCCACGGAGAGGCGCGCAGAGAGGGTGAGCTCCTTCTCCTTCACTATCAAGATACAAGTTGGATGTATGCCGAAGAAATGTGGATTCAGGACTGAACTTTTTTTTATTAGTTCGCTAAATTAGATTAGATGAAATGATTGATTCATTTTGGATTCAATTGTTTTCCAAGCTAACTCAAGACCTGCCCGGGGCTGTCCACATCCAAAGAGCGAAGCGCACCCGGTCAACAAAAATCGAAAATAATAACAAAAATAAATGAAGTGAGCCTTTATTTAAAAAAACAAAACAAAACGTCGACCCAGGGATTACACTGGCACATAATTTAGGCTGGTGGGCAGGAAAAACCTAAGTGTTTTTAAAGGAGACTTGTGGGAAAATGCCACAAAAATAAACCAAAAGGAAGCAAAAACGCTCCTGGATTGAAGCAACATGTCAGTATTTAAAGAGCTGCAATAGTGTTGTCTTCTACTTATGTTTTTGTCATTTAATCTGTACCTCACTGCTTTCAAAACGAACTGACTTTTGAATGCTGTTTTTTTTTTTGCTCACCACGCAGGTGTTATTTTTAGCTGGGGACTGTGCCATTTACTAGGAGAGAGCAGCATTTAAAGATAAATTAAAAAGAATAACATAAAGGACAATAACTAGTAGACGGGTGGATCAGCATCAATACCGGGACCAATATAATCACAGGGACACGCCTCGCAGATCATTAAACAAATCAGATAAACGCAGCGTGAAAACCATCAATAGAAATTATTGATGAGGTGGTATATAAGGCTAATGATTGGCCGAGCCTCTGTTTACTCAAAAGGTTAGCAACAATATGCTGTGAAACTTCTGCTGAGGGCTTGACAACTGAGGCAATGCCAGGAGAAAAAGGAGCAAGAACTTTTCTTTAAAATCATTTTTACTGCTGCTTCACTCGCTTTTAAGGACTCCAGTGGTGACTGAAAAAAAAAATTGCAAACAACAGCTGGACTATTCTTCTTCCTTTACAAACTAGAATGTCTGCTGTCTGTACTGCTGCTGCAGGAATTTATGAACCAGAGACTTTAGAGGCGAAAATTTCTGAAGAGAGAATTTTTAAATATTTATAGCATCTCTCGTGCAAGAATGGTGGTTGTGACAAGAAGCCTATTGATGACCCAGTCAGTGAGAGAGCTGGTGCCAAGACAATTCACCTCTCCACCGGCTACGCTCTCCATCTGAAAGTGTTCCTCGGAGAAGCACAGCTGCTGCAGGCTGGGGATGTGATGGGGTGACTGCTGACATCCCCCTTACCCATCCCCTCTCTCACTTTATTAACGCTGTATTATAAACAATGGATCTGAATTTCTCAACGGTTCGAGATGGAAAGCAGTTTACACCAGAGAGAGACTCGTCTAAACGTGTTCTGACAGGATGCTTTCTCTCCCTGCTCATCTTCACCACGCTGCTAGGCAACACCCTTGTGTGCGCTGCCGTCACCAAGTTCCGACACCTGAGGTCGAAGGTCACCAATTTCTTTGTCATCTCACTGGCCATCTCTGACCTCCTGGTGGCTATTTTGGTAATGCCATGGAAGGCAGCCACAGAGATTGTAGGGTTTTGGCCATTTGGTGCGTTCTGCAACGTCTGGGTGGCATTTGACATAATGTGCTCCACTGCCTCCATCCTGAACTTGTGTGTGATTAGTGTCGATCGTTACTGGGCCATCTCAAGCCCATTCCGCTACGAACGCAAGATGACCCCTAAAGTCGCGTGTCTGATGATCAGTGTGGCGTGGACCCTGTCCATTCTCATCTCCTTCATTCCCGTTCAGCTTAATTGGCACAAAGCTCAGGCCACCAGCTATGCGGAGCTAAATGGAACCTACCCCGATGATTTGCCCCCTGACAACTGTGACTTCAGTCTTAACAGGACCTATGCCATCTCCTCCTCTCTTATCAGCTTCTACATCCCCGTGGCAATTATGCTGGTCACCTACACCCGGATCTTCCGCATTGCCCAGACACAGATCCGGAGAATATCCGCTCTGGAGCGAGCAGCAGAGAGTGCCAAAAACCGTCACAGCAGCATGGGAAATAGTTCAAACATGGACAGTGAGAGCTCCTTTAAAATGTCATTCAAAAGAGAAACCAAAGTCTTAAAGACACTCTCAGTCATTATGGGTGTGTTTGTGTGCTGCTGGTTGCCCTTCTTCATCCTCAATTGCATGGTTCCATTCTGTGAAACACAGTTGCCAGATGGGTCCACAGAATTCCCCTGTATCAGCTCCACCACCTTCGATGTGTTTGTGTGGTTTGGCTGGGCAAACTCTTCACTCAACCCAATCATCTATGCCTTCAATGCCGACTTCCGCAAGGCCTTCTCCATCCTCCTGGGTTGCCATCGGCTGTGCCCGGGGAGTAACGCCATTGAGATCGTCAGTATTAACAACAATATGGGTGCCCCTACCTCGAACCCCAACTGTCAGTATGAGCCCAAGAGTCACATCCCAAAGGAAGGCAACAGTTCAGCCAGTTATGTGATTCCTCACAGCATCCTGTGTCAGGAGGAGGAATTACAGAAGAAAGACGGATGTGGAGGGGAGGTTGAGGTGGGTGTGGCAAACAATGCCCTTGAGAAACACTCACCAGCCATCTCTGGGAATTTAGACAGCGACGCTGAAGTCACACTGGAAAAGATCAATCCCATAACACAGAATGGACAGCATAAAGCCGTGTCATGTTGAGAAAAGGCAAAGGTGAATTGAAATACAGCGAGGCATGTACGTACGCACATGGAAGAAACGATTACACGAGAGGAGAGCAAAAGCAAAGGGACACAGATGACTATAAGATAAAGAAACCAGTGACTGTGTTATACAAGACCTTAAGACTGTCAAACCGAAAAAAAAAAATTACATGGAAAATCCTACAGAATGTTTAAAAGTAAAGGCACTTTATATTGGATATAACTATCTGCAAAATACATTCAGCATTTATTGATGACATTGACACATTCGATGATAAATGTTGATAATGTGAATATTAACAGCAGAAGACTACCTATGTGCACATGTATACATTTTTTTTTAGTATTTGCGAAGATGTATACATCTGCATGTGTATACTGTACAGTAATGACACTATTCTGGAGGGACTCAAACACAGTATATAGAGTGGGAGAAAATATAGCATTAGTAAAATATCTTGTAGGTAGGTGCTTTGTATGTGTTTCATGAAAGAGCAAACAGAGTGGGTAAATTGGTTTTGCTACAGCATTGTTAGTATTGTTATTGCAGTTTTTTTCCCCTGTAGCACGTTTCTAGTGACAGTTTTATTGCAAAAGCAAAATAGCTATATTACAGTGGCAATTTATTAGCGGTACTGGCACCAAAGTGACACTGTTCTCATTCTAATTGAAACCAACAACTGAGTTTGATACCATAAGACAAGTTGTCAAAAATGTAATTTCTAACAAATCCTCCCACCTCTACACCACCCACTATTATCACAGTGATGTGTATTTGAGAGAGAAAGAGGCAAGGAAATGGAGAAAGTCCCTGCCTTTATTTTCCTCGTATGGTGTTGTGATCTTTCCTCAGTCAACTGGGACTGATCGGGCTGACCTCACCTGAAGTTCCTTCCAGTTTCTTCTGCTTATTCCCTGTTTTCATTGGCTTTGTCTCCACTCAGCCATTCTTCAGCAAAACCTCTCTGGAGCCCTTCAGTTGCTTCTCCTATCTGTTTTCCTGCTGTCCTCTCGTCAGTCAGCAAATCCCCATCCTCCTTCACGCTGCCCTTATTTCTTGAGTAATGCCAACCACTTTTCTCCTCTCTCCTTCCTCTACTCTTCTCCCTGTCAGCAGAGTCCTTTACACCTGCACCATATCTAACTTTTATTTTAGTTTTTTTTAACAATTATTATTCTGTCTACAACCTCTGCACCATCTTCTTTGGCAGCCCTCCATTTTAAGTCCTTCCAGTGTCCATTTAAAGTGGTGCTTGTGATTCTATTTTTGGCAAATGCCGTCAGTCCATAATTAAAAAAGGAATGTGAACGTGTAGACTAAAGCTGCACTTGGACAGAGGAGGGAGAGCAGTAGCCGCAGAGTTCGCTCAGTCGTAAAGCGAGTGACACTTACTCACCTTCTATAAGCTTGCAGATATATGATTTTGTAAACTGCTCATTCTGAGAGCCAACTGCTCTAGTTGTGATGTGAAGCATGCAGACTGACAGTATCTCTGGTTGCAATGGTGCAGTCTTCACACAGCTGAAATTTAAAATTTAAGAATAATTACTATAATGCTCAATTTACAACTGTGATGGTTAGCCAAAATCTTGCAAGACAGCTTTCATTAGGGAGTCCCTCTGATTTGCTGCCATTAATTTCCACTTGTCATGTTTGGGAGCAGTTCTACATTTTGCACCAATTGGCATGACCCTATAATTTCCATTTTAGGGCTAAATCAATCTAAACTTTCCTAACTCCTTAGTTAACCTTAGCTAAATGATAGCACGGGTCATGCCAAATATGGCTCCGTGAGCAATGGGTGATTATTTGGGACTTCTAATGTAGCCAGGATATCTGTTTAGCACATGACAAATATCCATTCCTACCCATTCCCTTGCAACGGCCCGTTATTATTAACCAATGCAATTAAATTTTAAGAAGCTAATAAAAAAGATGGCTGCTAGTGGTTTCAAGATGGGATTTTGCACGGACTGTTTACCTGCATGCAACCGCAATCTGCTTAAATGTGTTTGGTCAACAGTACTTGGAAAGAGAAACCAGATAGATATCTGCATATTCATACACAGATATCTATTTACAGACACTTTCACTGAGTGTCCATCGCATGCAATTTGTGTCCATAAAGGCATGAAACTGTTGCCCATCAGAGAAAGGAAGAGCTGATCCAATAGAAAGCAGTTGGTCTTGAACGGAGCATTTGATTTTCCTGCTCTGGAAAATCCAATGCTATCGAGATAACAACAAAGGGGGAAAGCTTTTAGTTCAATATGTGGCCTGGCTTGTGACACAAAAGCAACTCACTGTCCTCTCTGCCTCCCCGCCATCTCCCACATGTTGCTCAATCAGTTAATAACCTTAAAAAAATTATTTTATGAAGTGCAATTTGGATTAGATATCTTTTGGTATTAATTATTGCTAAATTATTTAATTAAGTGCTCAAGAGATTTCAAGTGCCCAATCCCCCCCCCCCCAATACTCAGCCAATACAACTTACCTATCCCCCCCTTTCCCTTTT
>VUQK01009438.1:11655-23249 GCA_015106715.1 Bujurquina vittata | reverse complement strand
TTCAAACACAGCAACGGCGCTGCAGTCTCACAGCGGTGGGGTTTACCTCTCCATAAAACCTCATTGATGAAGTCGCTCACACACACGCGCACACACACACACAGTGTAAAAGTTACACGATATTCAGCCAATACTGTATCACTGGGTATTGTTTAAATAGAAAAACACATTTTTAAATCGCTGTAAACAGCCATAACCAGGAGAGATACTAAAAAGTTTCCATTTAAAAAAACTTAGATATGGGATTGGCAATGTGATGCGAGTCCAAAGATGTACTGAACAGGACAAAAAAAGAAAAAGAAAGATTCGGAAAGTTTTACAAAAAAGGAAGGAAAGGGAATTGAATGGCTGGGTGTGGGTATTCGTGTCTGATCAGAGGAGTTAGCAGGGGAGCTGAACTTCTGAATAGACAGCTTAGTGGCCATTATACGGTCTAGAGGATTAGTCCTGCTAACTATTGTTACCCCCAGGAGGTAGCGACACACGCACGCACACGAGTAATCATGCACACATGCATGCATGTAATTTTTTTCTTTTTTTTTTTTCCTTTTTACACTTGTTTCATTTCCTTCTTTGTTGTTTTTCTGTAACATAGACATAGACTGATGCACCCATAACATAAACAGCAAAAACACACTAATGCCATACGCTGTCAGCCCACCCCCGCCCTGTGACTCCATAATAGGCCAGTCTATTGACAGACCTGCTTGTTCACTGAAGGAGTCTTTTCTCATTAAGGCCGGGATTTTGTCGCTGGCCCTGCAGGCCCCATTGTCCACTTAGAGCGCGTTATTAGGCTTTCCCTCTGTAACAGCCCCCCGTGCTGAATAGACCTGAGAGGAGTGGAGAGCCTGCGAAGGGCAGAAGAGGGTCTGGCAATTAGCAAAGACATGTTTGAGGAGAAAAGGGAGGGGAAGAATGGAAAAATCAGGGAGAAAGAGAGAGCAGACCTGCGCTACAAAAAGCTTGCTTTTGAAGTTTTAGAAACTTTTGTCCGCTTCTGCTGCTTTCGCCGTTGTGCCGTCATCAAAGCCAAAGACAGGTTCTTCAGCACACCCCATTCCTCCTCTTCTTCCCCGACTCTCTGTTCTTTTCTCGTTTGTTACTCTTCTCCAAAATGCATTTGTGTCCGTGCTGAAAGGCTCTGTATCTTCTGCGTTCTCTTTGATGTCTTAATGACAACACGAAGAGCAAATTATTCTCAGAGATTTCCCCTTTTACACTCCTTTTGTCGCTCTTCGGATTCCAGCAGTTACATCTGGCTTTTCCAGATGTCACCGCACCGACAGCGAGCAGAACAACTCACATTCAGCTGAATAAAAAAAGCAGCAGGCACGGAAAAACTTGTTCCACTTATCAAAATGTTTATCACCGTTTCAGCTATGCATCTCAAAGCTGGTGTTCTATCTGGATTTGATAAAGACTTGTTGACTAGTCAGTGTTTTCTTGTCATGTGGTTATAGGTATGCAGTCTAAACTGCTTTTTTTTTTTTAAGCCTCTATTTCTTATCTAAGCTCCAGGAAGTTAGCTTAAATTGCTTTGTCTCGTGTATTTCTAAACATTCAGCATAACTGGAATGAAATAAGCAGAGAAGAAAATATGTTGAGAGAAAATTACTGCAGACAGAAATGTCTTAAGAAATTATATGTAATTTGAAACAGATAACGTCACCGTTAAAAAAAAAAGAAGAAATGAGCTCCAACAGACGGGTTTTGTTCCGAGCCATCAGGTGTGCGTCTGCATGTAGTTACTTGCATAAATTTGAGGCATTCCGCCGCATTATATTTCACCAAAATGCATGCGCAATATATTTCCTCTGTGTTCCCTGAATGCGGTATGTGTGTAGTTTTCCCCACGGTGCTTAGGCAAATACAGCAATAGTTCTGCGGCGCCTCTGCTATCTGCCTCAAGTTTGATCAGTGTTACAGTATCCTGAAAGCTGATACACTCACACAAAAACACACACACACACACACACACACTCTGTAGCCACGACCTCACGCTCTTCTCCACATTGCTCTTTGCTAACCCTATTTGCATTTTAATGAGAATATGATATTTGGAGATTTAGGCTCTGTGTCGGGTCCCTTTTTTTTTTGGACTGAACATCTAAAGATCCAAGTTTTATTCTGTGCTCATCCCTTTGTGTTAGTTTATGTTCAAGCACACTGAATTCAGCAGCTTGACACAAGATTATCCACAGTTGCAATCGAAGCCAGTGTTCTTTGACAGTTTCTCAGCATGGGAGCACTACCTTCATGGGAACGCTTCATCTCAACATTCATTCGATTCAAGCTGTTTTGACTCTTCCTCACCAAAAGAATAGTGGCTGGTGGCTATAAGGTGAAACAGAAGGAAGGCAATTTGTTGACTGATTTAAACAGGCCTTTTCCCTTTACTGTACTAGTGCTGGTTTGCTGCATCCAACTTGGGCTTTGAATTTGATTTTTATATATCACGTGCTGCTGTTTCAGTGTCCTTGAATCATTCCCAGGCTTGCAGCAGTGTCATGCATGCGCCCATGTTGTACATACTGGTTTTGCTGGTTGTTGGCAGGCTTCATTCACAATTAAGAAATATGCAATTATTTATTACTTTGAAGTGCATGTCAGTATGTGTTTAATAGGGTCTGGGATACTTGGCGCATACACAGAAAACGCAATTGTGTTCTCTACTAAAATATTCTCTGGGGGGAATAAAATATGACAGTTCAAGGTGAGCAAGAAAGCATCCCACTGGGTGCAGACAAAAACTTGCATTATTATTAAACCACAAACACAACAAAGCAGGAATTGGAGTGAGTCATGTTGAAACACGGCCCAGCGGCACATCATGATGCGAGGGTTAGTTTTACGTTGTTGTAAATAGTTGTTCATCAAAGACATCCTCTCAGCGTGGAGCCTCGCGCAGCAGAGCATGCCAGCAACTTTGAAGTTCAACAAGACAACCGTGTATTGTCAGCACATAGGCAATTAAACGCATACACAACAGCATGGGAGCGCACGTTGGAACATCTAATGAGTACCCACGCAGATCCGTGCAGAAACAGTTATACATGCATGTTTGTGCAAAGTTAACAAGCTCATCCACACACTTGTGGCGTGCTCACACTCAACAGGTTCGGTGTTCCCTTTGAAGTGTCGCTGGTTTTAAGGCCTCTTACATCCCCGCACGGATCACAGCACCCCTCAGCACTGAGCAGAGCAGTGACACGCAGACCTGGGTCTGTGTTATTATGCAATTGTAGATATTTATAATATTACCATGTAATTCTTGGGTTTTTCAAATTACTACACTATACCAGCTGGGTGGGGTTTACTCCTTTATGGTGGTTAGAAGATGTCAAGTAAGGCCCAGTTACACAGAACCAGTGCCAACCACGTGGCAACCACTGATCATCAGGCATAAAGGTCCACTTCCTGATTAGCTGGAAAATGGTGGTGGGAGGTTGCTGGCATGTTGCTGGGTATAATTGGTTGCAAAGCGATATATGGTGCTGCAACGAAAATCTTGTCGCAATTGCTTTGGTTGTTAGCAAGTTGCTATGGTCACACGTTGTTTGTATGGACATCACTTACAAAGACTCACCAACTACTGTAACTGTGAAAAGTCACACTGGAAACAATAAAGGCGTTGCTTCAGTGTTAAGGCAGAACTTTTTCTCTGAAGTTTTGCGTTGCATTTTTTCAGGACTGCTCGGTGGTTTGCTGTGGTACCAGGATGATGCCAAGCCATCCAGTACAGGTGGTTGGTACCAAATGTTCTCCATCAGAATGTTGCTGTAGACAGCCGGGCCTTGATGTGCAAATTTGAAGCCCGTCCTGAAATTGCAAAGTATTGTTTCTGCTTCTTATGGAGGCAGTGATGGAAAATAAAAGCGCCTGGAAAGATGGTGTTGCTGTTAACATTTATGAATAGATGAATAAATGGAAGTAGAAGGTGAGATTTGGGAGAAAACTCAGGTAGAGATGTTGTTTTCGGTCTCGTGGCCCCTCAGCAGCCTTATTTGCACGTATTGCCTGTTGTGAAAATGAATTAAACAATGGATGAAGAGACGGAGGTTAATTGGGGACAAAACCTTTACTAATGAGGAGATATTTGACTGGAATATAATTTGATACGGGGTGGGCGAGCAGGAGAGTGATTGAGAGTTCAAAGTGCTGAGCCGAGGTCGGCGGTGTGTGTTTCAAAGGCGGCGCGTGGCGATGGATGTGAGAGATTTGTTAATTTAGCAGAGCACGAAGCTGCCTTGATGTTTACTAGGGTTACACAGGCAGCAGCTGGACGGACACACGGTCTCAAAAACATACACAACCAGGTACAAATGCTGTCCACACGTGGACATAAAAGACGGCGCACGTTTCCTTACAGGCACGCACACACACACACACACACACATAAATAATAAATGCACTAATTACAAGTAAAGTACCAATACAGATGCAGGCAGATTCATGCATAAATACAAACAGATGGGTTCAGAAACAACAATTTGTAGACCATATACTTACTTCATTAAATGGCTCGTTTGCAGCCAGTTTTATTCTTTTGCTTTTTTTTTTTTAGCTGCGTTGCAGTTTAACACTGACTCAGGGATCACAAGCACATTACTGCTCTTTTAGCATCCTTCATCCTTAAAGAATTGCTGCAGCATTTCTGCCCCCTGCTGAGCAGCAGGTCCGTCACTTGGCGGGGACGCAGTATTTTATTGATGGGGACATCATCTATTTTTGGGAGATGACAGTTGTTTTACGAGCCAGGATGATTTGAGGTTGAAGCAAATTACTAAATATATCTGACTTGGTGCTACTTTAAGAGTGCACAGTGCACTTTCTGCATCCTATCAGGTCATGTAGCTCACTGGCTAGTTAATTTATTGGTTTACAGTATATTTTAAAGCAACGTCCCAAACTTTTCAGCTGATATTTAAAACTAAGCAATAGCACCTTTTGTTTTAAATTACTAGATTGCCTTTTTTTGCTTCCGTTTGTTTAGTTTTATTTTGTTTTAGTCACACAAGGTCATGTGCAGCCTTTCACATATATGTTAAATACTGTATAGCCGGTGTATATAGTACACTGACACACTTGGTTTCCACTTCTGTAATCTCAGAGGCCTTTTATCGTCCCCTCTGACCAGCAGACATGAAGTAATTTAGTAATTCCACTGAATCATTACTGACCTTGGCTGGATCGCCTCCATCGTGGCTAAAGCTTCACGCTGCAGCTGTTTGTTTGCCAGATTCCTGCATGGCGTCCATGTCGCCTCCATTTTTGGCTAATCTCAGTTTGTGTTCAGTGCTTGACCCTGCCCCTCTATCAGTGAAGTGTGAACGGTGATGTAAAACAGCTTCACGAACAAGCGCACATGCAAAGATTTCTATACCATCACAGTAACACACA
The DNA here is from genome assembly GCA_015106715.1 of Bujurquina vittata. Lineage (NCBI taxonomy): Eukaryota > Metazoa > Chordata > Actinopteri > Cichliformes > Cichlidae > Bujurquina > Bujurquina vittata. Next base: position 17,846 of record VUQK01009438.1, on the reverse strand, counting down.
GATGGGGAAAAAAGGGGTGAAAAGGAAAAGCAAGAACAACAATTATATAATTTACTTTTATACTGAGGCTTTAAAAAACTAAATAAACCCAGCCAGATGCTTATGTTTCAGAGACGCATACCCGCATATTTTATATTAACCAACGCACAGAGAAAATTGAAAACTTGATCCCTTACTGTATGTTTTCAGAACTCGTAAATCCCATTGCTGTGTGATGTTTATGAGGGAGTGTGTGGAAGCACTTGTGCCTGTATGTTATTTCATCACCCTGTTGATATTTTACACCCCTGACATAGTCCATGTTCAGGGTTGGAGGAGCTCAAGGTACTTTGTGTATTCCACACTGTTGGTTTTTCATGACTAAACCGAGGCCTCATTGTTGTACTAAGTCTGACCGCCAAGGGTAAATGGCCCGTTCCTGGCCACAGTTTCTGAAAATATACCATATATATATAAACAGTTCTGCTGCAAAATGGATCTGCACTTATTAACACCCCATAAAAACATAGCTTGTTAATCAGATGTTGTGTATTTAGATAATGTCAGACAGAGATTGAATAAGACGGGATTGGTGCTTTGTCAGCTGTAAGAGACGTCACCGAACTCTTACTTCCTTCTCATTTCTGCTACAGTGTGATAAAAGTATATATGGTAATGAGACTGTTTTCGATCCCAGGTGGAAAAATCTCCACCAAAGGGCAACGTTAGAGGGGTCAGCAGTTGGAAAACAATCAGAAATTTAGTTTCTCAGCCCTTAGTTATCATTATGTAGGTGTGATTACTAGACAGATCATATGCAATTAAAATAGATAACAATATTTTAAAAAAGATCATGTTAAAAGGATTCATAAACGGAGACAGTGCTAACCACGGGAAGTAACAAGCTGTAGCAAATATCAGATTTTCATACATGTATACTATATATATATATATAAAGGTATAGGGCCACATTGGAATTTAGGTGTTTTCAGTTCTGTTGCCAAAGGTGTATCAAATCAAGTGTGAATTTGAGCGTGGTGCTGTAATAGGATGTCACCATTGCAGCAAGTCAGTTCATGAAATTTCTTCCCTCCTACATATTCCACAAGCGTGTTCCATAAGCGGTACTATTGCAAAATGGTAACTGCAGATTTCCAAACCTCCTCTTAACATTAACATCAGCATGAAAACAGTGCACCGGGAGCTTCATGACAGGGGTTTCCAAGCCAAGCATGTCCTGTACGTGTAATGCATAGGTGGCCCAGTGCTTTTGTTCTTATAGTGTATAACACAGAAATTAATTTAACCTACTGTGCAAGGTACCATCAAAAACAGTATGGTTGTTTTTCTTAAGAACTGATTTGGAACCAGTGTTATTGTTAATCTTATAAACCATGCCAGCTAACCACGTCAGCACTGAATTACAAAAACCTGACCCTGGATCTGTCCTTCATGATCAAATCACAGCCTGCATTTACAGGGCAGTCAGTGGTGCTGCAGTCAGTACCACCTGTTAGCAGTTTGTTATGGTATTTAACAAGTATGCAGTCAAAATTAACTGTAGTGTGAATATCCTTAAGTTTGTATTACTTCCATTGACAAAAATAATTGTACAATAAAGTTTTTATAGTTTTCTATAATTGTTGCCATTTTTAAGTGCTGGGAACTGTTGCTCAGGCCTTGAGCTACTTTTTGTGATTACTAAATATTAAATCTCACGTTTTGGTGCCCAGCAGTCAGTTTTTTAAATGCACAATAATTTCCTATGAAATATGAACTTTGGCACAACCGAAGAGGAGAAAATGTGCATCTTTAAAGCTGTCAGTAATTATGAAAAATATCACTTTACTCCTCACTAGTTTTTTAAATTATAATATTCATTATATACATAATAGCACTGTGGCTAAATGCATGTAATGAGGAGAAATTTAAGGGTATACTCTTGCTTTACTCTTCAGACACAGTGTGGACGAGCACTAACTTTTAGCTTATAAACTTAATATGAATTAATTTAGAAAAGGATTTGTTAGATTGAGAACAGAGGGAGCATTTCAGTATAATACAGCGGTAAAGCGGAGCTATAAAAGTTGCAGTGCATGAGCAGTCTGCAACTATTTTCAGCCTGTAGGGTGGTGGGATTTATTTCCTGGAACAAAATTTTATTGCTGAGCAGTTTTAGCCAAAACCTTGCTCTCTGGCTTAAATTAGTTACCTGGAAGCATCAGCTAATTAAGGATTTGGTGCATAGGAACTGGGAACTTTAAGGGCTTTTCTGTTCTCAATGGCATTTTTGTTTCTGGTATTCAACACTCATACCCACACATGCAGCCTCAACTTCATCCAAGGAAGTTGTGCTCTCAAGGAAAAAATGTTTTGAGGCGCAAAAAACACAAGAGCACCACAACATTTTAGTAACACGTGTAACACGTGATCAAAGCAACGCATCGCTTTAATCGCATTACATTTTTCAGTGATGCAGTAATGTAACAAGTTACTTTACTAAATTAAGTAATCACATTACACTTACAGTTATGTCTTTACTTGCAATGTAAAGGTTCTTCGTTTACAGTGTGTGAATGCTGGGTGGTTAAAACGAAGGAAAAAATCAAATGCAATGCATTTTTTCTGCAATCCTGTTAAAGAGTTGTGCAAAAGTAATGAATTGTTTTTTCTGGAGAGTAATTACGTTCCATTCAAATTCAAATATTCAAGAAACGGACAGAAAATAAGAACATTTAGACTGATGCAAAGATAACGCCTAAGCAGATTTTTTAACCCTTTTTTTATACATTGATGAGTTATTACATGGAATATTGTATAGAAGTGAAAAGACATGGAGGAAGCTGAAGGCTTCGAAATAGAAGTCAAAGTATGTGGTAGGATTTGTGCACTTTTTTTTGAAGAAACACGCAGAGAGACAAGACATCTTTCAAAGGAACAGCTGAGGATTTCTCTGCTTTTGATGTTAATTTTGTTAAGAATTAATTTTGTGTATCTGAAATTTCTAGGAGCTGCTTTTGTAAAATGTAGAACATGTCATGGCTTGGGGGGGGCTGTCCGGGGGAAACTGCACGAGGCTCAGCTCCTGATGATGCATTCACTGACCCTCTGAATCCTTGGCTCACATGCACACGAAGCGAAAAGAAAATTACACCACACGAAGAATAGGCGTATAGTTTGGCTACCTGGTAGGGGCAATGATCCGGCGAGGACTGAAGACTTCCCTTGGCTTAAATCAGTGGTTCTCAAATCCAGCCCTTGTGCCCCCTGCCCTGCAGGTTTTAGACATGTCCCTGATCCAAAACACCTGAATTGCTCAGTCAGTATGCAGTCAGGTTCTCCGAGTCCTGATAATGACTTCTTTATTTGACTCAGGTGTGTTGAAGCAGAGACACATCTAAAACTTGAAGGGCAGAGGGGCACGAAGCCTGGATTTGAGAACCACTGGCTTAAATACCCCCTCATTTGAGCATCAGGGAAAACAGGTGAGTAATGAGTGATGGAAAACAGGTGTGCATCACCCAACTAGAATAGGCTGGTCAGAGGGTGGAGAAAACGCTGAGCCTGCCCAAAAAACAACAACACACCCACAAACACACTGCCAGCCCGGAGAGGATGGGGACCATGACAGAACAAGGCAATGTGTTGTATTATTGAATATTAAATATTTTAGTATTTTGTGTTTTTGCTTATGTTTATAAACCTTAATTTATCCAATAAGAGTTGACTTGTAATAGCCAGCACGATCTCAGAGGGGAGTCAGCCCAGGCTTTTGGCCATGTGTAACATAACCAAAAATGTATGCTACTATTAGACTACTTTAACCATAGAATATGAACTTTTGCCTGCAGGTCATGTTTCAGGAAACCTTTCTGGAGGACAGAAAGACTTGACGTCGTTTCGCCTGATGACGTAGCATTGCTCTGGCATATTTGCCCACTTGCACTTGAATATCTGTTCATTTAGAGCAGCAATGGAAATCATCAGTTTTTGTTGTGTATACGTAAAATATTCCTTCAAAGGAGATGCCGTCAAAGAGTTTAGTATATTTTATGGATTTAAGGACTGTTCCAAATCTGTCAAATGTAGGTTTTCTTATATGATTAGATTTGAATATTTTCTGGTTTGTTCCTGGCCTCAGTGGGTGACTGACAGTTGGACATACAGACTCAGACATGCCACTGCTTGGTTATGAAATACAGCCAACCCTCAGGTGAATGTAACAGACCTGACAAAAACCAGACACACACTCACACACACACTCACACAGACATATGGTTAACCCAAGAGTGGAATGGAGCACCGCTGCCTCCTCAACGCATGATGCTATGATAGTTTTTTTACTTTAAGTGTGTGTGTGTGTGTGTGTGTGGACAGAGTGGAGACAGCAGGTTGCTTTTATTCAGTCATACCTCTCACACACACACGTACACCTACACACACACACAGGTGGCTGTAATTAGTGTGCAGAGCCCAGTCATGGCACAAGATCAAACTGTGGGCCGCTCGGTTTCAGGAAATACAGAGCCCTGCTTGGAGCTAGACATACTCACTTGACCACATTCACTGATGCACGCACCTTTACTCTCTAGTCCTCGTACTCTGTTTACAACGCGTTGCTGGCGTACAAAAGGCTTCCCTTTAACTGTTTTTGTTTAGTCTGCGCATGAAACCGAGTTCTGTTTGACTTCACTGCAGAAATTTACACACTGTGTAAGTATTTACTTCAGCAGGGAGAGAATACAGACAGAGAAGGTGGAGAGCAGGGGATTGTGGGTTAGATAAGCCTGAAATGTTCAACATTTTTAATCAGCCTTAAGACTACACACATTTGGCCTTTTGCTGCAACAGTAGGCAGAATGTACACAGCTGGAGCAGCTGGGCACAAGGTTATAAAAGCAGGAATAATGCTGCTGGAGAAAACATGTGGCTTTGAGTGGTCAGCTTTTCACATTGTTGATCAGGCAGCTTTCTCTGCAAGCTTGTTTGACATTGTTTTGACAGTCAGTGTCGCAGTTATTTAGTCTGCTGAAGATGTTGATGGTCACTCAGTGGCCTAACTTTTATATCATTGTGTGTTGCTTTTATCCTTCACTGGTATACAATAGTCCATGGATGTTCTACCTTAATCTGACCTGAATATGCTGTTTTTACTAGATCAATATTTCTGGTGCATTCCTGAAATTGGATAAAAAAAGTTTTTTGTCTAATGCATTTTGCTTAACAACTAAATAATATAGCTTGCCTTTGGTGCCTCTAATGCAACCCTGCAAACAGTTCTGTGTTAGCCGGAGCTGGCTTAGCTGTTGCTCAGAGAGCAGCATAGCTGAATTATGAGGTAAATGTTGCTAATTTTTGTTCCACTAACACTTATGGACTGATATGAATAACTGAGGAAAATGTTTTTGGATCTTACTGAGTTTGGAAAAACTGAAAAGTAGCTGCTGTCGGTTTCCAAAATGAACTACCATATGCATCAAAATCACTGATCTGTAAAAAGGTACAGTGTAGTCAGAAATCAAGTCATTTTGTGTTACATCAGAATCAAAGATTTCCTGGATGTCACCCCACCTTTATCCTCAGACACACACACACACACTCACACACACACACATGCACCCTGAGACGCCTCATATTTTCCTTTATTTTAAAACACATGGCGCTAAGGAATGCTAGGTAATCAACCGCATGTTTAGATCACTGCGTGAAGTAGTTGTGTGTGTTTCTGTTTGATTTGTTCACACCAAATAGGTCAGAAAGCTGGAATCAATTCCCCTCCCAAACGTTGATGCGTGTTGATCGTATTTCAGAATCCAGGATGGCACGTCGTTTAATCGCATTTGTAAACAGCATCGTAAAGTTGCTCTCGTAAAAAAACAAACCAAAAAAAAAACGGTGTTGTTGTCTTGGCCTGGTACACGGGGGCCGTTCGAAAGGGGTGGACAAGTGAGTTGGGGGGCTAGCTGGAAGGGAAAGCGCTGTCAGGTGCTGGTGCGTGGGTGTCTGTGAGTGTCTGCATTTGAGGGGTGATGAGATCAAATGTTCCAGAAACATTTCAGAGCAAAAGATGTTTTGCTTATAAGCATGCAAGGATCTTGTACGTAAATCCTAATGCATGGTTGAAAATGTTTTCACCTCAAGCGCACGTCACCAGTGTGCTCTCTGGCCACTAAGCAGTCTGAGCTTACAAACGTTAATATGTCATTTCAGCC
>VUQK01009437.1:38436-79366 GCA_015106715.1 Bujurquina vittata | reverse complement strand
TCTTCAAGGATTTCCAGCACAAAGAAAGATGTAATGGTGAACAAAGTCACCGGTTCTGCCATTGCCGTTGATTTAGACAGAAACGTTACCGGTTGGACTTAAAGACCTTTGATGACAAAAACGCTATAGAATCTCAAACAGTGTTGCCGTAGCAACCCTCTGAACATAGGATTTCAGTTATATTCCACTTTTCATAAGCCAACCATTCATTGGTATAAAAATATATATTTTTATATATTATTTTTTAAAGCGATTACACTTTCAAGCACTGCATGCAAAATTCAAGCACTTTTCAAACCTTGAAAGGACAACATTAAAATTCAAGCATCTTCAAGGATTTCCAGCACAAAGAAAGATGTAATGGTGAACAAAGTCACCGGTTCTGCCATTGCCGTTGATTTAGACAGAAACGTTACCGGTTGGACTTAAAGACCTTTGATGACAAAAACGCTATAGAATCTCAAACAGTGTTGCCGTAGCAACCCTCTGAACATAGGATTTCAGTTATATTCCACAGAACACCAAACTGTCACATCTCAAACATGTTGTCCGATCTGTCCCAAACTTCAAAGGCTTAATGATGAGTCTGGACACACCCATCTACCAGCTTTGGATCGCATTCAGAACTCCATCTGCTGGACGCGGGAGACGTGTGGCGGAATAATCACGCAAGGAACGAGAGGCCTGCTGCGCTGAGAGCATCCAGGTGAGCCAGTTACCCTCAGCGACACCCTCCGTGTGCGCAATGGCCGGGTGCGAGGGCCCGATCATCGCCGCTCGCGGCTTTAATTACATTTAAATTTGTATCTAAATTTCTTAATATTATCCTGCAGGCATTAGAGCATCTCCTCCAGGTTACACAGAAAACGTGAAATGGACTCTTCTTGTCATCCTCCTAAATTTGGCCTCCACAAACCCTTTTCTGTCATATGTGAAGTTATGTTTTAATGCAGTCTCAGTAATTCCTGTGACCTTTAACTTGTTACACAGTGGATTGTGATACCTTTACACCGGCACTCACAAGACTGAAGCTGATACAGTCCAATGTGACTTCATCGTAATTCATTTTTTATTTATATTTTTGCATTTTGTGTCTGAAAGCAGCCAACAAAGTTATATGGATAAAATATGTCTATAAATAGAGAGCAAAAATAGTTACAAAGTTTCTTCAAAACTGTGTACAGTGCACCTACAGGGATTATAAGCTTTGATTTCTATCAGCAGAATTGGTGTTGATGGACTGTAGATGGAGCAGAGAACAAGTAAACACTTATTAACCACCACTTCATTACAAATTCATGCGGTGAGCTCAGTCTTTAACAAATACTGCGCAAACTGTGTGAAACCGAACACCAAGGCTTCCAGGTTTGCTCCCAGCAATGACATGAACGCCAACCTTTTGGCATTTATCTGTCCCCATCTACTGGTACACGTGGGAACTTCACAGAAGTTCCATCCAGAGGACAGGTGAGAAGAAAAGAGAATTAACTTCTGGAAGTTGTATTGTATAATGTTATATAACGAATACCTCTTTAAGTTGGGGAACTGTAGACACAATTTGAAGATGTTTCATCACTGCATGTTTTTAAAACACCTGTAGCTTTACCTGAAAAGGTGGCTGTGAGTAAGATGCAAACACAGCATAGGCAGCATATCACTTGGCATTTTCTCCAATATTAAAAGTTTATGTCGTATATAAAACTTTTATTATTGATTCTATAAATCAGTCATGAAAGTGATTCCTTTCTCATGTTTCCATATGACATGTCTACTTGATTCAGATTTAATTTTTCATAATGATTTTGTATGTGAAAATAGGCATTGGCATCTAAGTCCTGTGAGATCTGCAGTGTATATAAAACAGGAATCTTTTTTTCCCTTTGATTTTTCATGTGGATTTTTTTTCTAACTTTTATTTTAAGGCGCATTAATGAAGATTTCATTTTATGCACAGTAATAGATTTCTATCTCTAAATCCAAGTAATAATATAATAACATCATGCTGTAAGCTAATGAGGTCTCCTGCCACCTCTTGCTACAAGAGTTGTTCACACCCCCTCTCGGCTTCAGACGCAATAAGCTACATGTAACATACGTCACAGAGTAGTTAATGTTTCTAGAGAGGTTTATTTTTCTGCACTCCATTAGCTGTGATGTAATGTATACACTTCTCACAGCCTCTGAGTGGACCATTGTACTACGATGCCTTGTAGCCAGCAGTCTCAGTCCACACTACGGCCATGTGGAGGCAGCAGGGTCTCACTCAAGTCAGCGCAAACGCCGTGGTGTTAGGTTGCTTTCTTTCTATTAAGCATTAACTGTAGCTTTATGTGTGTGTGAGTGTGTGTGTGTGTGTGGGTATGTGTGTGTGTGTGTGTATGTGTGGGCGGGGGTGTGTCTTTAGTTCCAGATGCCAAATGTTACCTTCAGTCTCGAGCAAACCGAGGCGTTTCGTGCTGTTAAAGGTCAGTGTTGATGATGTCATTACAACTACCATTCGTCCACTAAGCAAATTAAAACACAACTTCATCGTTTGATATTTTTAAAAGTACCTTTGGAGGGCTAAGAAACCTGTGCAAAGATATCAGCCATCCATCACTTCCAATTTCACTGTCACTTCAGTCACAACCTTGGGCTTATCACCTTGAGAGATTCGGCCAGTTGGACAGGTTGAGTTTTATGGTTTTATAGATTACAGTACAGCCTACTCACAGCTAGTACTCAAGAGTGGCCCTTCTAGGCCGTAACAAGAGAGCAAACTATTTGACCCCGTGTGGACTGTGACAGCATGGCAGCTCGATGGAGTCAACTCGGTGGCTCTTCAGGCAATCATTGACTTTGATGCCGTAACAATTCTCAGAAAGATAACAAAAAATTATGATGGGAATATGAGTTGGAGGAAAACACTGCACGCCGCTTTGTAAATAGACAGGAATTTGATATTTGACCAAAAAAAAAAATAGACGTTAAAAAAAAATTTAAAAGGAAAAAAAATCTCCAAAAGACATGTTCACAATTACAGACGGGACCACAAAGTATTATAGCAGCATGTGGGTGGAGGGACCATGAAAGCAGGAGTCCAAAGTTTAAAGGTAAGTCTGAGCTGATTTTTCCATCATATGTGGGGCTCCTGTGGCCACAAGGGGAGAAAGCACTGCATCAAACCTAATGGGTTAGTCAATAAATAACCAGGCGCACTGAAAAACATGGCTACATTGAGATTCATCTTCATATATGACACCACGCTTAGAGCCTTAAGGCCCAACTCAGCACATGGACAGTTTGTGTTGCATTCGCGTGTACGCTGTGGAGAGGTCAAGGTCTGAGCCAGAAGCACTGTTAGAGCCAATCAAATATATATCACAGCTCATAACTGCACAGAAGCTAGGCCTTCAGGAACGCATGCACAATCACCAGAGATAAATAGATATTTAATCAACAGTCACCTCAGGATGACGTGCCCCGCCAGTTTTTATGTGTTTTATCTAGAAAAGAATTAAAGCTGTTAATAATTACGCCCTCTGAAACGCAGCAATGCAATATTTGATGAAATAATGAGCGCGTATTGGTGATTTACTCATAGCTGGCAATAACGGCACAAAGAAAATATTTGTCATCTGGCATGTTCAAAATAAGATTTAAGCCTGTGTGTTCAGATTTAGCACTCACAAACGGGAGGTCCTGTTTCCATGTTCCCCCGTGCCCGTGTGGCTTCTCTCTGGATGCAAAGACGTGCATGTTAGGTTAATTGGCTTATGGTGTGGATGGTTGCCTGTCTCTCTGTGTTGGCTCTATGATAGACTGGCAACCTGTCCAGGTTGCACCTTTTGACCAACAGCAGCTGGTGGAGACTCCCAAGATCCTCTTTATTATTCTTTACCTTCTCATTTCTTTAAATCGGTTACTGTGTGCCACACTGTAACTCAGTCAAACTTTATTTAATTCACATTCAAAATCACATTTTTTTGTTTTTTTCCTTGTCTGACATTTTGATTTTAAATGCTGTTAAAAAAATGTAAATTTTATTTTTAAACTAGTGCTTTTTTGTTCATCTTTCGGTTTGCATTGTGTTACCTGTAAGAGTTTCACATCGTGCAGTGAAATAGAATAGGGGCTTTATTGTCAAATTAATCATTACACATACAACGAAATTACGTTCAGAACAGCCATCTAAGAAAAAAACACACGCAACAAACAAGGGGGATGGTATATTCTGGAGCCGCAGCATATTATTATACATCATTATTATTATAGATTATTGTACAAGTACAAGTTATCATTAGTATTTGTTATTTGCGTCTTATCTGTACTGGGACTGCCAGTGTTACATCATGTTGCCTTTGCAGTGAACAAAGTTTGCATGGCAGTAAAAGACTCTTTCATTATTATTAATATTAATTTGCCGGTGCAAAACACTGTGTATCTGATACTGCCTCCAGCTGCAATCATCTTATTGGTTGTGCAGTAGTCAAGTGCTACAGTATAATGATTGATTCCTGGCTGTGAGGGTTTTTTGTTTTGAAGCTACAAGCTACAAGATCAGTTTCATTAGACATGAAAGCAAATGAATAAACAGAAAAATAATTTTTATTTATTTAGTATTTGGATTTAGGGTTGATTACTGGCGTGTTTTTTGTTAGGTTTTAAACCTTTTAAAAAGTGCAGAGAAGATCATGACAGACTGTTAAACTGTGCTGCCGGATCTAAGCAGAATATTAACCAGTGACCAAAGCAGGTTAAACGAATAAGGAACTCTTGTAACCTGTATTAGTTATATTTCCTGTTTAATTCTGGTAGTCTTCGTCCCATGTGTTTGTGGTTTACATCCCCGGTATCATTTCCCTGCTGGTATCTTATCACTCAGATTACTCCATGCATATGCCTGCGTCGTCCTCCTCGTATGCTGTGTGCTCCGTGTGTTCCCAGATTGCGTATTCTTGTCTCCTGCTCTGCATTATTTTGTATTTATTCCCTTTTGAGTTTAAGTTCCGTCGTTGAGACTTGATCCATGACAAAAAATTAAAGCAACAATGACAAAAACAACGACCATCACCACCATCCGTCACAAGAAATTCAAATCAAATTTGTTTAAATAAACTAAGAACTGTAAAGCTGATTCTTAGCCATCAACTCAGTGACCCAGCATTAAATCTAAAATGATTATTTTATTGCAAATGGGAGTAAGTTTAACAAGATTGTAGCTTAATCATTTGCTCATATTCACACCAGTTATTATAGATGTAATATGGTGCATCATTAAAATCCTATCTCTGGCATATCTCAAACTATAATCTTACACTAATATAGTGACCAATAAACACATGCAGGTACAAGGCTCTGTGTGCGTGTGTGTGTGCGCGCACGTGCACATCTTATCTAAGAAGCTGTAAAGTTGTGCGTGTGTGAGTGGGAGGTTTAAGTGTATGCAGACAAACACATGCTTGGGCTTCTTTGAAGATTATGGATGCAGATAACGCGTGCAAGTAGAGTTATACTGCATATACTAAAAAACTTTTTGCTCAAGCAGTGTTTGTATTACAAGTTGAGCTGCGACCATGTTGCCTCAGTGTGTTGGTCAGTACTCTTATGATTGATGGTTCATTACACTTCATATTCGTTGTGGGGATGTTAGTAGTTCACCATCTTGGTTTTCTTGCCCCTCGCCCCTGGGAGAATTGTGTTCCAATTAGTACCACCAGGGGGCGCATGTCTGTCTTCTTTACACCTGAATGCCAGCATGGAGACGGGTTAACCCGTTAATATTTGGGATGTTTGCTTTTTCTTCTTCTTCTTCTTCTTTCGTTTTTTTGCTATAAGCCCTTAAAATATCTACATTAATAAAATAAATTAAAAAATAATTACAAAAAAAACTTTAAAAAGAAGAATCGGAAGTAGAGAAATTAAGAGGGGAAAAAGCACAAGTTTTCTCATCTTTTCTCCTTTGATCAGTTTCAGTGCGGTCCCTCAGAAATTCAAGTCGTGCTTGACTGGCTTTATCACTCAGTGGACCCCTGCCTGCGCACTGCGCGTGTGTGCGTGATCTATGAACTGACAGCACTGGGCGTGCGCTGCGCGCAGCGCTATAAAGGCTGCACTCAGGCCCCGAGTGAGCAACAGGTAACTCAGGTGAAGCCTCCTGCGCCCCTCTCAGAGATCAGGACACAAAGCGCACCGCTGCAGGTGCGTACACCGTCTGCCATCATTGTCTTCCTGTACACCAGGGCCACATGGTCGCATTTAATCTTGGAGATATTTGTGAGGTACAAATAGCTTGAGGACTCGGAGGCTGTGAGATGCACTTGCGCTTAAAATGGCACATTTTTGGACAGATGCTTTTTTTGCTGATTACCTTTTAGGGCTGTAATAGTGTTTCTTGTGCTCATTATGAAGGCGTGATCAGCTGTTGATCAGGTGCAGATGTGGTAAAGAATCTCATCTTGGGTTATATTGACTGTGGCACAGCTGCTTAGTAGATGGTAAATGGTGTGACTTGTTGCTTTGGGAAAGCCATTTTATTTTGAAAAGGTGAATTATACAGGTATATATCAACACTCTAACATCTGCTTTTTCAAATACACGCAGTTCTGAGTTATCTGAGTATTTTTTTTTTTGTTTGTTTGTTTTTTCTGTGTCTCAGACAGTCATGGCTCCCAGACCAGAAGTAACCGGGGATACCTCCTCCTCTATTGGTATGTCGTTTTCTTGTGGATACTTTGGGCTGCCGCAAACTGTTGTTTCAATTTTATTTCCTAACACGTTCTCCTGCCTTCCCTCCATCAGATGATAAATCTCTCTCAAAAGAAGAGGTTCTCCCACCTTCTTACTCCAGTCTGGTCCTGGTGAAGGAGAACGAGGAGGCTGGGGAAGATCCCTGGGATCTCCCAGAGCTCCAGGACACTGGGGTCAAGTGGTCAGGTGAGGCGGCATGTATGTCTGACTCCTCTGTGCAGTATGGTACCTTCACAATACCCGATGCTAATTCAGTGCTTTGTGTCCTTTTTGCTAACAGAGCTGGATACAAAAGGAAAGATTTTAAGAGTGCTGACTGCTATTCTGAAGTTGGTTCTGCTGCTTGGACTTCTCTACATGTTTATTTGCTCCCTGGATGTTCTCAGCTCTGCTTTCCAGCTAGTGGGAGGTAAAGAAAAAAAAATTCTAGGTTGTTATCAACATTTTTCCAGGTAAGTGCTTATGTAATGTGCATTGAGAGCTGTATTTCTGACCTCAGTGTGTGGGTGTGTGCAGGAAGAGCTGCAGGTGACATCTTCAAGAACAGTGAAGTGTTGGCTAACCCTGTGGCTGGGCTGGTCATCGGGGTTTTAGTCACAGTGCTTGTGCAGAGCTCCAGCACCTCCTCTTCCATTGTGGTCAGCATGGTCGCCTCTGGATGTAAGGAGACACACATAGAAGACTCATGCACACACAATTTACTGACTAGCGTACTCAAACAAATGTATTGTTAACCCACAATAGAACCTCTGATATTCCTCAAAATGCTCATTCTGAGAAACAAGCTAAAAAGGCAGCTCGCTTGAACCAAGCTTGAACCAGGAAATGTTTGGAATTTCTGTCTGAAATATACCGAAACTATTAATCAATTTAAAAAAAAACCCACTGCCCATCAGTCAAAGGCTGCAACTTTAGTTTATTACGCATTAATATATTTTTAATTACCCTCTTCAGTGCTTGAAGTTCAAATGGCTGTGCCCATCATCATGGGAGCCAACATTGGAACGTCTGTCACCAACACTATCGTGGCAATGATGCAGGCAGGAGACCGAAATGAGTTCCGCAGGTAAACCATGCAAAGATACACATGTAGGGACAAAAATATTACAGGAATTCTACAAATAGCGTCTGGTAGATGATCATGAGAGTGTTGTTCTCTTTTAACAGGGCATTTGCTGGCGCTACAGTCCACGACTTCTTCAACTGGCTCTCTGTGCTGATTCTTCTGCCGCTGGAGGCCGCCACAGGTGTTCTGTACAAACTCACCAAACTCATCATCGATTCGTTTCATCTCGAGTCGGGAGAAAATGCCCCTGAACTGCTCAAGGTCATCACAGACCCGCTCACAAAATCCATCATCCAGGTAGCTCTAAAACCATGAAGTGGATTTTCGATCAACAAAGAAATGCCTTTTTGTTTTTGTTTTTAAATAACGTGTTTCCTCTCATAGCTGGACAAATCTGTTATCAGTGCAATTGCCACCGGTGACGAGGCCGGCATGAACAAGAGCCTGATCAAAATATGGTGCAAAACACAGTCCAACACGGTAAGAAATCAACAAGAGCGAGTGACAGAAGTAGTAGTTACTACAATAAAAACACATGAAGCTATGGTTAGATCTGTTTTTCTCTTAATGACTGATTGTTAGATCAGACTTCATAAAGAGGCGCAATGTTTCTTGCAGTCATTGAGAGATTATCACCTGCCACTGTAATTGGCTTTTGGCCTTAAAGTTTTTGCCTTCTTTTTCAGACTTTCTGGAATCAGACAGTGGACACCTGCCCACCGGGGGGCTTCTGCTGGGAGGAGGGAAACGAGACCTGGACCCAGATGAATCAGACTGTTATCATGAACATAAAAAGATGTAAGCATGCATCTATGCCATATTTGGAGGAAGGAGGAAAAAAAGAACATTTACAAGGCGATTGGGATTACCTGATCCACCAAAGCTCAGTGAAATATGAGCGAGCCGTTCAGCCACAACAACCTCTTTCATCCAGACTTTCTGAAGTGGAGACAATGACCACCTTTGAGATGTTACAGTGACTCAGCTAATACTCTTCCTTAACCCAATCTACCTGCTCAATAGGTCCATTCATGTTGTCTGGCTGAAGCACCAAGGTGTCACATGACCATAAAATGCATCAGTTCTTTGGATGCAGCGTGCTTCTGGTGTTGAGCTTAAGAAAAGAATTCATTTTTCATTCTGATAAGATCAGAAACTGATCTCGATCAATATTACACTCTCAGTTTGTTTTACAGTTGCAAAATGTTTTGCCAAAATACTGAATTCTTAGTGTTTACATCAGCTTTGTTTACCAGAGTTTACTCTAAATGTCTGAATCTCTTTTGCCATCCCTCGCAGGCAATCACCTCTTTGCCAATACGTCCTTGTCAGAGCTGGCTGTGGGCCTCATTCTGCTGGCCGGGTCTCTGCTTGTCCTCTGCACCTGTCTCATACTCATCGTCAAGCTGCTCAACTCCATGTTGAAGGGACAGGTGGCGGTGATGATCAAGAAGGTTCTCAACACAGGTATGAAAACCAGACAAACCTTTTCCGTGTGACTTCCAGCCTGTTTGATAGTCAGCACATCTGCTTCTGTGGTGATGCCTGATGAGCGACGCAGGTACAGCCTTTCTGTTGCTTCTGGCTCACCTTCAGGTCATGCGGTCCTGTTGTGCGATGGAGAAAGCTCAGACACATTTACTATTTAGGCTGAAACATTCACGTGCTCTGGTCATATGGATATAATGCACACTTTGCTCACCTCACATGTTTCTGTTTGATCACAGACCTACCCTTCCCCTTCACCTTCCTCATGGGCTATGTTGCAATTATGGTGGGAGCTGGCATTACCTTCCTAGTCCAGAGTAGCTCTGTCTTCACCTCAGCTATAACTCCTCTTGTTGGTAAGCCATTATTGGGGCACAGATCTCATTTGTTTTGTATTAATTGACTAGATCTTATATTTCATTAAATCTTCTCTACCAGGTATTGGTGTCATTAGCCTTGAGCGAGCATATCCTCTGACGCTGGGGTCAAATATTGGTACAACAACAACATCTATACTTGCTGCTATGGCTAGTCCTGGAGAAACACTAGACAACTCCCTGCAGGTAAGAAACAATTAAAATTTGCTCCTATATGCCTGTATACGGTTACCATAGCTGTGTAGCTGTAAGGGTGGTGATGCTTGTCAGTCCAGACTGTAGACTGTTTATAAAAGATGGATGTAGCCACAATGATGTCACCCAGTGGTTTGTGAAGTCTGATTTTAAATCCTGGAGTTTGGCATTTTGGCTAGCAATCTTGGTTTGCATGGTGCGCCCACAGTCTATATGGGTGCATTGAACAAAGATACAAAGATAATGCTAATGCTACTGCCACCTGTCAATCAAAGATTGATAGGTGGCAGTTAAATTTAAATAAATCAAAGTTTAAGCCTTAATAGGATTTAATCTTCTGAGTTATATGATAAAATATAATATAAAGAAGGAAACTATCCTAGAAACTTGTTTATTTATGGCACAAAGTTGGGCTTTTTAATCTGGGAGTCTGTGGGGGATTTGGAGTCGTCCTCATGTGAGCTGCAGTATTTGGCTCTACCCCGCCAGCATCAGATGGCCCCAGATGTTGCCGCTTGGTGTTAACTGAAATATCTTCAGCATAGCTGAGATGTAAGATTCTGAATCATCTGGAGTTACGTGGCTTTGTCTTTTCCACTTCAGAGGCTGACATTTTATTTTTTCTGTGTGATATCTCAGCTATTAAAGTCTTTTGATGCACTGTATTGGACAT
Source organism: Bujurquina vittata (assembly GCA_015106715.1). NCBI lineage: Eukaryota > Metazoa > Chordata > Actinopteri > Cichliformes > Cichlidae > Bujurquina > Bujurquina vittata. The sequence goes on along the minus strand of VUQK01009437.1, from coordinate 68,838 downwards.
ATCTTCAAGGTTCCCAAGTGATGCATTTAAGGGTATATTTGTCAAAAACAAATCGGGTGCCGTCCAGGAAAATCTATTTCTTTATCCATAATTTCTTTAAAATCTGTTTGAATGTGATGTTTCTGTTTATTTTTTCTAGATTGCACTTTGCCACTTCTTCTTCAACATCTTTGGCATCATACTGTGGTACCCACTCCCCTTCATGCGGTTGCCCATCAGGCTGGCCAGAGGGCTGGGGAACATAACCGCCAAATACCGCTGGTTTGCTGTCATCTACCTCATTCTGGTCTTCTTGGTGTTCCCCCTGGCTGTATTTGGCCTGTCGATGGCTGGCTGGCAAGTCCTGGTCGGCGTCGGTGTGCCTTTTGTTGCTGTAATTGTCATTGCGATTATTATCAATGTGATGCAGTCTCACTGCCCACGCTTCCTGCCCAAGGTCCTCCGTAACTGGGAGTTTTTGCCTCGGCCCCTGCACTCTTTGGCCCCGTGGGATGCCATTGTTACCACATTTACGAGCTTCTGCTGCAAGCACTGCTGCTGCTGCTGCAAATGCTGCAAGTGCTGCAAGAAAAATGATGAGGCTGAAGCAATCAGCAGCGACAGGAAGCCAAGTCTGGAGATGTTTGACAACCCGGCAATGTCTAATGATGAGGACACAGATCAGGCCACTAAAGCAACACACCTTTAATATTGTTGAGGTTCATTTGTATTCAGATGCAAAACTAAATGCAATAATATATACATTTGTAATTGTTCATCACTTCTCAGGTTGTGATATGTTATTAATTCCCTTTTAACAGATGATACACTGAGCACTGTAGTAAACACTGGTGGAGAGTATGAACAGAAGTGTTGCACATATTATGAACCTGCTGTTGCTGGGCATGTGATGCTTTTAGTGTCGGCTATGACTTAACTACGAATGGTTCTGAATGTTTTGAGTTATTTTTATATTTTGTAAGATATGTGGAAGGAGCCTTTGGTTTTATTTTCAGCATTTCAATTGTAGATGTTCAATGTAGCATTTAAAGCGTACCGTTATTAGTAAATGTTATGTTATCCCTCAGTATTTAAGACTATATAATATTTGTAAATAAAAAAATTATTTTTAAGGTTCGGTATTGTCATTTTGTTCATCTTATTCTCTCTCTTACATAATACAGGCTTAAAGTTACTGACAGCCTATTTTAATCAGCTCATCTGATATTCAGCTCAGTCTTGTGTGCAAAGTGTGAGCTCAGCAACTTCATTCATAGTGGACTAAAGTTAAAACAATACAACTTTTCAAGTGCATGATTGTCACCTTTTGAAAATAGAAGTTATTTATAGTTAGTGATGGAACATTTTTATCTGCAGGACATACGTGTTTCACATGAGAGATCACAAGATTCACTATAAGGAAATGGCTTCTTGCAGCTGACAGATTTTATTTCATATCTGATTCACCTCAGAATAAGAAGTGAGGGAGGGACTTCCTACTAAAACAAAGTTTTATAGTATATCTTGTTTCAGATGTTAAGTGTTACGTTTGCTAAATATATGTGGAGAAAATGTTTCTCCAAGCTGTTTTTGAAAGAAGAGGGGTTTGAATTTTGAAGTAGCATAAATGCAATATTTGTTCATGCAAAGTTTACATAAAGACCGCACCAGTTAAGGCCTTAAACGAGCCAATAATGGCTCTGTATGTGCTATAGTCCTCTGACCTTGTGAGCCCAATCAAAGTACCTGCTCCTCCCTCACACCCACCTCCACCTGATTACTGCCCTTCCTCTATTTATGACATCCAGGAGCACCAGAGGGCTTAAAGTACAGGACACTCAGATCAAAAGGAGACTTTAATCATGCATTTAATGGTTTTATTTTTTAATCATTTCTAGTACAAATGAGATGTCTGCCCTGTGCAGCTTTTTCCCTGCCAAAATAACATTTTAGGAGAAAAAAAAACACTAAAAAGTTGTGCACATTTATAATATGTGACATTAGTGGACGTCATCCATTTTTCAGCGTTAATGAGCATCTGGTGTTTTTGTCACATTACAGTTAAACAGTGTGATGATTTAGTAAGCACACAGGTGACATAAACATATAATTAAGTCCAGATATTTCTTCTATTTGTGTCAACAAGTGCTTTGACACTCTTTGAGCAACATCTTAAGACAGCACGAGAGGCGAGTCAGATACAATGTGTGCGCCAAACTTTGTAGCTTCTCTGTTATTAGTATAATTGTTCTGGAGTTCAGGTAAAGTGCAAAACATTTTAATCTTCAGTTTTCTTGATTTTTGTTCTAATTTTGCCTCAGTTACACACGTATCAGGTAGTTACCCGATTCCAAATAAAAGCTGGAGACTGAGACTTAAAAACAACAGTAAAATAGGGCACAGTGTGAGAGTGTGTACGTAAATACTGAATTGTGCTTTAGAGCAGATGATAGTAGTTAGAAAAGCCACTGACACTATAAAGGTTTATGAGCTATGAGATATATTTGATTTTACAGTAGTTGTCTGTTGTTATTATTAGGAAACAAATCAAGTTTCACCATCATAATCCTTCACACACCACAAACCTTCACACACAGAAACAGCTATCTCAGTGCACAGCTCAGGAATGTTCACAAAGTGACACATTTCAACTACCTCAGCACCGTGGAGCCCACACAACTTTCTGCAATACGTTATCACAGTCTAAGCTTTGATTAACGAGGACTCAAATGTATTCAACCTGCAAACAGGTATGTTTACGGATTTGGTCATGGTTAATCTGGGAAATATTAAAAACAGTAATCATGAGGAATGAGCTAAAAAGAAAAGTTTTAGGACCCAGAAAGTTTACAAAGGTACATATTCAGTAGTTAGAAAGATTTCTTTCTAGGCCTGCATTCCTAACACACAGTAAAACTGAGTTATCAGCATTCACACTCAATCATTGTGCTATAAACTCATTCAAAACTTGGCAACTCAAGGGATCAGCTGACGACAATAAAATGTCGGTCTCTAGGAGTAATCCAGACTTTCTGCGCAAATTGCATCTTGAGTTTTATCTAAATGTTGATCGATCTTTGACCGACATGAAAGGGACACTTCTAATAACTCTAATAACTTGATTTGCGTTGCTATCACTAAACTGATTATACTGAACTTAATAACAAAAGTGGGAAATGAGTGACTCGTGTATTACCTGCTACCCTGGTGAATACCTTTAAAACTGGTGAAGATGTTAACCTTGCAGCAGATATGGAAGAATTTCCATTTGCAGCCCAAAGAGGACAAAAATTTACTGTTCTTTTTAGCTCTGCTTTGCCCTCCACAGATACCTCTGCTTTAAGTGTCCAGCAATTCTACTTCCTGTGTTATTAATCTGCATGCCTCACTCTGAGAAAGAGTAGGCAACATCAGGTCTGACTAAAACACGGCGTTGCTAAGCTTGCAAAATAAAATGACTCAAATAAATCCATAAAAGAATATAAATTAAGAAAATTTATATGTATTAGTCAGAAAAGAAATGACAACTGGAAGAAGGAAAGAATGTATTTATGCTATTCAACCAATTTATTTCCTTTAGTCTCGTGTCAGCTGAGCCATTGCTGCATGCTGCTGTTATGTATTGGCGCGGTAGATTCTCCTTTCACTCTCACTGAGTGGAGCCGACGACAGTTGAAGATGAGCACCGACCGGTCCCACACCAACAGAAAGAGTGAGAGAAGACGAGGGGGAAAGCAGTCGCTTCAACTCACTCGATCGCAGCTTGCAGTTGGGTAAAAACGAACATGAATAAATAAGGAAAAAGCAAGAAAACTACTGACCCTTAAGCTGTGAAGAAGCTACTGTATTTGGCTTCTTCTGCACTGTGTTAGCTTTCCTGCATTAGTTACCAGTGTGCTGCATGCATATAAACATAAAACAACCTAAAACTGACACAGGTAGAGCTCACCAGCAACGCCACGAACAATATAAAGAAAACAGAAAAAGACTAGAAAAAGAAATATCTGTAAAGCTCAAGTGCTAGAAGTTCAAAGCCAACCCGGCAACTTGGAAGTGTGAGTGAAGAGGGGCAATTAGGCGACTGGGAACAGGTGGTGCAGAAAACGAAATAGGTAGAACGCACAAGAGCAAAGCATCACAAAATGAAGCTGGAAATGACTTCTCAACAGTTTGTTTGCATCGCTCTGCCTTGTAGGCGCCTGATCGCGGTTTAAACTCTGTATTGTTGTACACATTTGCAGTTACAGGCTGCTCTCTCTCTTTTATAAAACCACGACTACACTCGACAGCTTTTCTAACAAATTACTGCTGCAAAGGGATGTACTCTGCCACATCCTTAATACTTAGACTACCTGTGTGGTACAGGACTGCACATTTCTCTGAGTCTAAATCAGTGTTTTCGAATCATTCAGCTTCCAGTCTGCATCTGAACACTCATCCCATTTCTCCTTTGTTTTTTGTGCAGCTGCACAGGTATGAGTGGCTGTCAGTGGGCACTCTGTCTCTTTTTTTGCTAGCAGCATTAGCAGTCACATCACCGCCAGTCTGTTTGAAGGCAGAAGCAATTTATTTATTAACAGGAGTTCTGATGGTTTTACAGCAGTAGGCAGTAGTATGTAATTACTGCACGCTGATGGGTAAAGGTCCACAGCAACTAAGTAACGACTGAGCACACTGTAGCTGGATATGAGCCATTTTTCAGTGTAAAGGTTGTTGCAGCTTTTGTAATGTCTGTATAAACAAATGATTAGTGTCTCAAACTGCAACACAAAGTGATGTTTTATGCCAGCATTTTAACATAATATACTGGACTGACACAAGATGAATTGGTATTGTTCATGCTTTCACTGACTCGGTTGCTTTGCCTTTTCTTATGCTGTGAAATGTTAAAATGCCCATTATGGTGAAAAGCCAATTTATATCAAAGTTTGAAGAGCTGAAAATTGATAAGATTCAATCATTCCTCATAGTCACAGAAAGTTCCAAGTCCTTACACTTTTCTAGAATTTCAAACTAATATTTTTAAGCTACAATGCATTCAGACATGTAATAGAACACAAAAGCAATACACAAAAATAATACACTCTGGAGAAATCTGGCTTTCTGGCTCTCCAATAAGCATTTTCTTTCTTATTTAAGACATTGTGAGGACCAACAGTCCTTCAGCTCCATGCGGTTTCAGCTTCTGTTGATTAAAATCAGTTTATTCCCTTGTGGTAAAAACTAAAAACTTTAATTATTTTTTATTTAGTAAATTATAGCCCCAGTGTAGTTGCCTGTCTTTACCATAACGGTCTTTTACATTATATTTAATACGAGAGCTTACAGCTGCTTAACCAACTCACCATGTCAACTCGTTATATAACATCATTCTATTAGTTTCATGTTATTCTCTCTTTTTCCAAAGTAGTATAAACTAAAACACTAAACAATAATCATTTATTACTATAACAATTTTCTTGTTTCTCTGGTTGAAAGGATTGTACCACGGTTATTATAATTAACTACATTTATATTAGAAACAAATGAAAATTGAGCTAAAACAATATGGGGCGCAGACATCGCCAAAGCTGAAATACACACACAGGGAAAGCCTTTAAAATTAGACTTTGTAAATATATCTTAATATAACAACATGGAGGTGTTGGTGCATATATATGTATTAAGATTGCAAGAAGGTGACTCGATTGCACAAACTGTCTTTATTGTAACATCTATATTGTAATATATATTTTAACTTGATAATCCTAAATCTTGCCCCTGAGAAATGCCCCCATATTATAATAATTTAAAAAACTAAAATAAATAGTGAAATGAATAAAAATCTAAAGCTAAATATTTTTTTAGGAATAAAATCTAAATTGAAAGGAGCAAACCCACTGTGGAAACTAACTAAATAAAATTTAATAAAAGTTACAAATGGAAAAACTATCATAACTCTTTGCTGTTTAAAGGTTGTTTCCACTCTGGGCCGAGCGGGGTCAAAGGTGTGCTCGGCTGCGCTCATAACTAATAATCACGTCATAAGGAGCCTGGTGTATACTTATACATGACAGCGTGAAATAACAGAGGACAGAAAAAAAAAAGTTTATTTTCACCTGATCCAAAGGTGCACTTTGGATCAGGTGAAAAGAACTACATTACTCAGGCCTCCACTGATATAGTTATGAATTTTAAAATACATAAAACAAAGCTCTGAACACAAACTCAACCAGTATGTATGTATAGTACCAGACTGGAATGTACTGGTTCCAATAAGCAGCCTCCTACTAAGTCTGACCTTTTCCTGGCTAGCTGCCTTCCCTGAGCATACTCATCCTTAGTAATTCCACACACTGCCAGTAAACGCAATGCAACTTCTATTCAGTGTGACCGTCCCCCGTCTGAGTAACTGTGACAAAGTGTAGTTTACTTTCACTGACGTGGGCAGCGACAGTTTTTTCCATGTGGCTGCCCGTGCAAACTCAGCTAAGATTCGCCCTGATGATGATGATGATGATGAAGAACCAAAAACATTTGCTACTTTTTTATTAGCTGATAACATTTTCAGGCAAAGTGCAGCCATGACCGTGAATCAGAACTGTGGGCTTGTGTCATTTTTTAAAGTGTTGATACTATGTGGAAAAAAAGCTTGTTCTGTGGGCACTGGAAACCCTGATAACATTCATGACTTATTTCACAGTGTGCCGTTGTGCATTCACTCAGCTGTTACATTTGCACACATTAAAAGTCAATTGAGTGTCCAGCAGCCAAAGACTGCCGAGGGCTTGCCCTCTGGTCAGCCAAGGCTAAGGGCCAAATGGAAAGGTTCCCTGCACAGGTCTGAGCCTGCATTGCAAGAGGTGCAGTTAAACTGATTTGCACAGAACTACAATAGCAGTAAAAATATGGTCAAAATGGACTTTGGCAAAAAATAAATAAGTAAAAAAAGCTAGTTAAAGCTACAGCAACTTTCCAACAGTGTGATTTTCAGAATCAGAATCAGAATCATAAAAAACTTTAATCATCCCCGAAGGGCAATTGAGGACACACAGAGCAGCAATGACGTAATAAATATAAAAATCTAACTATAATACTTATAAATAAATAAATAAACACTGTACAAAAATATGTACAAAAATATGTTAATAAAATATAAATGACTGGATGTTAGAGTCATATACAGGTCCATGTGATGATGAACCGAGCATTGCAGGATATATACAAGGTGGGTGCAGATTGCAGTAAGTGTGTGTGAGTACTATGAGAGTAGAGAGTTCACAATAGTTTGTTGATGTTTGGGGTAATATTAGAATGGGGGGGCAATGAGTTTAGGAGAAAGATGGCTCTGGGTACAAAGGTCGCTCTTCTCCTCTGTGTCTTGAATGAAACGCTGAATGAAGCACGTGAGAGGGGTCCTGGATGATCCGGTGTGCTTTCCTTTGTGTTGAATGTTCGTACACTAAAGACAGATTCCTGAGTGGCAGTCCAATTTATAGTTTATACCATGCCATGAAAAAAATCCAGCGTGGTACCATGATAGGATGCCACCTGTGCAACAAGTCCAGTGGTGAAATTTCCTCATTACTAAATATTCCACAGTCAGATATCATTGGTATTATAGCAAAGTGGAAGCGATTGAGAACGACGACAACCGTGTAAAAGTGCGGGGTGAGTAGAAGCTGAGGCGCATAGGGGGCAGAAATGACCAACTTTCTGCAGAGTAAATCACTACAGACCTCCAAATTTCATGTGGCCTTCAGATTAGCTCAAGAACAGTGCGTGAAGAGCTTCATTGAATGGGTTTACAATACCAAGCAGCTGCATCCAAGCCTTACATCACCAAGAGCAATACTTAATACTTAAGCACACCAAGACATTTTGGACAATTTCATACACCTAGCTTTGTGGAAACAGTTTGGGGATGACCCCTCACTGTTCCAACGCGACTGCGCACCAGTGCACAAAGCAGGTCTATAAAGACATGGATGAGCCAGTTTGGTGTGGAAGAACTTGACTGGCCTACACAAAGTCCTGACCTCAAACTGAGGGAGGAATTAGAGCGGAGAGTGTGAGCCAGGACTTCTCGTCCAACATCAGTGGCTGACAAACGTGCTTCTGGTCAAAAAATCCCATAAACACTCCTAAACCTCGTGCAAAGCCTTCCCAGAAGAGTTGAAGCTGTTATAGCTGCAAAGGGTGGGCTGACATCATATTAAAGCCTCTGGATTAAGAGTGGGACGTCACTCAGGTTCATATGTGTGTTAAGGCAGCCGAGCAAATACTTTTGGCAACATGTGCGTCTGGAACGATTTCAGTAAAATGTTTTAAATGTTGAAAATCCTTCAAAGAATTAATGTGAAACCATTTTTGCCTTCATGCAATGAGACTAAGATGACATTATTATTGCAATGGACTGAATCTTTATGACAAGTCGTGCTTAAAATTTGATACCAAACACGAGATTTACTGAGGATGTGTCATTCTCAGCGGCAGGGAAGCAACCAGCGCGATCAAACTCTTTTCCAGGCAAGTTTCATTGCTTTGTAAAATAAGCCTCACTCAAATATGTCTGTTTCCATGTTTTCGGTAGTGCTGCTGCTACACTTCAGCCAGTGATCTATGCTCATTAAATATCTGTAACCGGCTTCCCGCTAACAGTGAACAAAACTGTGCTGGCTGCTTTCTCCTTTTGTTTACAGGTCATGACAGCCAGTGACTGCGCTGAAAACAGAAATATGGAACATGCTGCAAAATATAATTTATCAAAGATATTTTTGTAGAAGATGAAAACTGAGATCTGTCTTGTGAATTATGCATAGCTAATAGCTTAAAAGTAACCACTGTATTTCTTCACAGTAGCCTTAATGATAGCAGTAACCTAATTTTAGATATAATAGTTTTAACTAGAGTTCCTGAACCTGCAAGGATTTTTATTTTTTGCTTTCATGCCTAAGGCTGCTGGCTTGAGTGTGCTTAATCTTTTTAAATATCTGATACATACCAGTTACATCCAAAAATATTCCACAATATAGTACCATCATAAAGGCCTTTGCAGAGTAGTCACGTGTGGTAAAAGATTTTAATTTACAGCTGTTAGTAATGTTGAGATTATTGTATAGTCTGGTGGCTTCATGCAGATTTTAGGGGAGCAGAAATTGCTTAAAATGGCTCTTTTGATGATAAATGTGGCCAACCGCTGGTTTAGAGCATCAAAGGTGATCTATATCATCACACATCAATAGTGTGATGAAGCCACAAAACACTCATACACACCTGCGGTCAAAAATCTGCACCAAGCTGTGCTAGTAACTTTGAATAATCTTGAAATAGCAAAAGAATTGTAACATTATTATTCCAGGTAGGCCTTATTGTGTGGGATAAACCTGGAGATAAAATGTTTTTGTAGCTAATAACTCTGAGATCTTTCTCTAGTTGCTTTTTATTCTTTTTTTATTCCCTTTTATTGTCTCAGTGGATCATTGGGCAACATGTTTGTAGAGACAAATGCTGCCAAAGTCCGGCTATGATTACATGGAAATACACGCTATTTTTAGACATATTACAAGTGAGTCAGGCAGTATATCACAAGCATGCAATCCCTTTATCTTACTCTTGTATCTTTGGAGGTTATTTTTTATAATCTGATTAAAAGATGCCTTCTATGTGGCCATGAGTAGCTCAGTTTGTGGATTGTTGTAACTACATTAATTAATAAAATACAAAGAATAATACCCCTAAAATGAAACAATAAAATGAATGTTATCAGCAGGAAAGGAAATCAAGCATATGACAGGCATGTAGCGCCCAACATTAGACCAGCATTTCTCAAAGAGATGAGGTTTTCTTCAGAGACTGGGCACATTTTCTTCTTCTGCCATGTTAGAGGTGATTTGTTTATGCCGCGCAGAGACAGAGGGAGAATCTCCACTTTACATGACAACGCAATCAATTTATGTCCTGCAGTCGTGACAGGTCTGCTGCATGCTGATTCTTTTTGGCAAAAGGAATAATAAATGTGTCCACTAATAAAGACAATTTACAGGGGATGTGGAATCCAAAAGCCTCTTACTCAACAGTGAGCGATACAGATTCTAGTGATATTAATAGTAATAGTTCTAGTTTATTAAATTTAGTTCAATGTAGGCTACTTCTCTTTTTTGCATGCAAGACAAAGATGTAAAATGTATTTATCCTATTGCATATACAATTTATCTGTTGGACAAATAAAAGAATTATTTTCGGTGGCTCGGACTGTGGTGCTCCATTAGTCAGAGATTAGTGAGACATCCTCACAGAAGAACCCAGGCTGAACCCAGGTTCCTTCTTCTATGTGGCAAAAAGACAGTTAATGCTAATGAAACTCAAGAGTTTCACTTCCTGGTTAAATGTAGACTTTAAAAAGAAAAAACTGACTGAATGGCTGTTTTATAAGTTTAGTGGCAGTCACTGTCTTTAAAATCTCAGGTCTTAGCCCTGTTCTGTTCAGGGGTTTAGTGTCTGCCAAGGTCAAAATTTGGTTACATGTTAAGGAGAAAATCAACAGGGAGGCGCTTTAGAAGAGTGGAGTTTCTTCACTGAAAACGTCCTAAGAGAGGCTGAGCTGTACACAACCATTTAAAACACCAGAATCAGTTTGAACTTTGAAATATCTGCTCCGCAATTCAAATATTAGTTTTTATCTGATCAAAAATGCAGGCCAGTGAACGTTTAGATTCCTCCATAATAACCAAATAAATAAAAAGTTCAGTGAGAGTTCAATTCAGGTGGAAACGAAGGAATGAAGTGTGAAAGCTGCAGATAAATTCTGCCACTGTGCAGGAATGCTGCCTCAGCCACAAATACAGCGCACACTGTGGCAATTTAAGGTCACATCAATCGCTTATCAGCCTATTCTCCAATCACAAAAAATTCCAGCTATCCAGCATAAATGTAAATCATATTTCAATAATAGCCATGACAACAGCCTTACTGAATATAACTTGAATGAAAACACAGAAATGTTGAAAAGGATTTAAAAAAAAGGGTAATCATTAACAAAAATATCTCTGCATAATGTACTGGATGCTGAGCCAAAATGATATCATCAAGCTGTGAGCTGACTAAAGATATTAATGAAAGGCTTGCATTGTCAGTAAATCAACTTATTTGGGCCATGATGTGATAAGAATGAGGTCAATGAGTAACAGTAATAAGTGAAAGAGGAGCACAAAAGCTAACAAGTGTTGCTTTTAAACATTCCTGAAATCTTTATACAGGCTGTATCTGAGACAGCAGATATAACTGCAACTGTAACTGTTAAAAATAAGGCACTATGTAGCGTGTCAAAGAGTATCCACTGCATCAAGGAGTCAAGGTGAACCCACAGGTGGTGAAGTCATGTGTGATGATGAAAGTGCTTACTGAATCAACTGAAGTATTTTAGTTAATATGAATTTATTTTCTGTTGACTCACTCCAATGGAATTAGCTGTCCTCGGGGAAATAAGTGCACAAACACTCACATTAACCAACGTGCAGTGTTTATCAGCCTTTTTTAATTGTGCAAAAGCAGTGTAGCGCCGTAATCCCACTCCTTAAGGCAGATGTGAGTAATGCACCTATTTTCCTTCTCCAGTGAAACCAGAACATCAGTGACGTGGCAGCTCATGATCCATTACAATTCACCAGTTATTGTAAGGTGTGAAGCGCAGAAAGAAAGTTGTCCCCGGTTAGGTGTATTGCTCAAACTAATGAAAACTGGAAGTCAGGGAGGCTCTCAAACAGAGATACCCACAACGGATTAATCTTGTTTCACTATAATCTGACCAATACTCTAACAGGAGAAGCAATTCTTACACGTTCTGGAGGGACGGATGCTTCGCCATCACATGAGCTCATAAATGTCAACAAGACAGCTTGATGTTTACTTTTTAATATGCTTTTACAGTGAGTGTAGAGTCCCTCTACACTGTTCTGTGTTAACACAGTGCATAGCTATGAACCCAGAAGCCTGCCTTTACTCATGGTGTCACAGCTTTGCTATTTTAGCATGAAGGTAAATTAAACACAACCTGAGTCAATGAACTGTAAACATAATGTAAGCAACACAAAACTCTGGATGACAGAACTTACATCATACATACATTGCTAATGCTCCTATGTTTCTCCTGCAAACCTGGAACTTGTCTGACAAGCACACTCTGGATGTTCAATGTATTGTATTTTAAAAAAATAAATACAAAATTGTTGTATAAGTGAATAAATGCAAACTGAAGCAGAGAGATGACAGAAGTAGATCATGTGGAAATTATACTGTTACACGGTGCATATTTAAATAAAAATAGTGCAAATGAATGAATTAAAATAGAAAGCATATGTTACAATTTTAGATATTTGAGTTAGTAGAATTTTTGTGTAATATGTAAACATGACACTGAGCAGTACAGCCTTAAAGAACTGCTAGCATGGCATAATCCTTAGGTGCTCATATGGACATCTGAAGACACTATGGACAGGTAGTTGCTCCTGTACTATTTATCTGAGCCAAGGAGGTTTTGTGATTGGTTCAGTTTGTCTATTTATTTAAAAGCTGAGCTCAGCTTCTTTACTAACCATTTGACAGAGCAAAACAGGACGTTTTTTAAATGAGATCTTTGCAAATACATATTCAGCTCAGATAAGATAAGATGGGAGGCCTCCTCTCACGAAAATATCTTCAACAATGATCTGGATCCAGAGCTTCATAGTGTGGAGGGAATCTTCAGCTTTGGTGCAGGTGGTGCTGTTCTAGTAGTAGGATAAGTCTGCACGGTCACAGTATAACACTGGCCTCACACTTATTTTCATATTCTGGTTAACTGACAATGTTTAAAGGCTAGAAATGAATTATTACCTTATTTTGGGTAACAGCGTAGAAAAAAGTTGTTTTGTTTTGAATTGATGACCTGCACAAAAAGATTCTACCGCATAAACTGCAGAAAACACTAGCCTTGAGATTACAGCAGTATGTGTAGGCAGTGTTTAAAGCCAGAGACAGACGACATCGTGGACAGAGATAGCTGAAGGAAGAGGGAGATCATTAGTCCATCCCCAAATTATACACAGACGTCACTGTAAACTGACGGAGTGCCACATGGAGCTGTTTACACTGTGAAACTCCTTATTTAACTAATGACAGCCCAGTGAATACCAGCTATAAACTGCACATCATCACAAGTCACTCAGAGCTGTAAATAACTGTTATGAACTGAGTGACATTGCCTCTTCCTCGTGCTCATTGGCAGCCATAGAAACAAAATCCCTCACAGCAAATCGCCTGTAATCTTTATGAATGCAGAAACAACAGCACCACAGAGGTGCATTATACCAACACCCCAAAAACCGTCTCTAAAGGTGTGTTTGACCCCATTGCTATAGTTACTTCCTTTCCAGCCAAACTCTCCTTAGTGATGGGTGAAGCTGAGATATTGACCAAAAGCACCCAGTCAACAAGAGATTCAATCAATATCCAGTGAAATTCCACTGCTCCAGCCGTATACCAGGGACAATAGTTAAGTGCCCTGCATGCTGTTAACGCATGTCTTGTCTCCCGAGCAACGTTTATCATCAACATGCCACTGATAGGACCAGAGGCAAGCCTTAATAGTTGACTTATTAAAACACAGCTTTTGGCATAACATCTCATCCATCACTGAGGCTGATTGTTGTTGATTTTTTTATAAGTAGGTATTACTTTATATTTTTATTGGACATACTGGCTAGATAAGAAAAAAGGCCTCCCTGGACTCAGCATTAATTAAATGGACTCTATGGTAAGTATTTTATTTTCCACAAATAAAACAATAGCAATATTATTACTGGAAAAACATTATCAGCTCTTAGATAAAGAGTCTTGCTCACGACCTGACCCGAGCTTCTCCCCTTCCTGTCTTCACATGAGTCACATGCCTCCAAAACAGAAATGTGTCACACGAATAGTTCTGTAACTCATCTGCTAAATGGGTGCTCTTACAATATGTAGTGTCTGGGGCTTTTGCTGTGGCTATTGGATCACTGCTCTTGGTAAGTTATGTCATAAAAGATGATAGAGTAGTGCGGTCGAGAAAGCACACAGGCACACACCCAACATGGTCACAGCCAAATCGCTAGTCTGTTGCAGCCCCTGCTCGCCATTCATGATAAGCCTTAGATTCCGTGCCACTGTGTAGGTTCTTCCCATGATGCCGTCTTGCTCTCTATTCAAGAGGACACCATTATGGCTGCCAGATGATGCGCTTGCCCTTGGTGCATTTGCAGGGTATCTGTCCACTGTGTTAATTTGCAAAAGAAGAAAAATGAAAGAAGACACTTCCCACAACAAACATGACACTGACATTACATAGATTATCTGCAAAACTGCAAATCAAAGAAATCGGTGGTGCAAACCAAAGTATAATGAAACTGCACCACCTTGTGGCAACCACTGGCAATTAGGTGCAGTAGTGAAGCATACAAATACCTACCAAGAGAGCTTTTCAATAGCGCCACAACAGCAATGACAAGGACAGAAAGAAGGGATGTATACACCTATAAAGAATCACAAAGAAGGAGTTCATATTTTCTTTCACCCAATCACAGTCTCTAATGATGCCAACATTACATTCAGGATAAAAGTCCAATTTGCATTTTTAACATTTTTTAAAAAATTAAACATAGACCTGATTGCAAAGGAGGTTAACATTCTGTCGATTCTGAGGAGTGCAGCTTGCGGTATATTTTCCCTTACTACACAAAGCATGAGTCTATTTCCTTATGCCTACCAAGAGGAGCTGTGCACCGTTCTGAGTCATTCTCCTCAAGGCTTTTCCCATCTGGAGTCCGAGCAGAGCTAAAGAACAGGGCGCCACTGCCTTTTCGCCCTCCATCGCTGCACATCTTAGGAGATAAACATGAAAGCTGTGTTACATGAGATAAAAATAATACTACAATCAGCCCTCATACTTCTTGTAAGAAACAGCAGCAGAAGCATGCGTCGAAATGAGCACAACATTAAAGCCAACAAGTGAATATTATTGATCACGTTATTGGAACCTTTGTGTCCTAATGTGGCACTAATGTGGAATTTTGTTTGACATATTCCACCCACCTAAACTAACATTTTTGGATGTGCGTTCCTATGAAAGATGGACACATACCACTGTAACACCGTAACATCACCTACTGGGTTGCAGTCTTCTGCTTTGAAGTCTCAACATGAGCATTTTAGCTGCAGCTATCTTGTTATTTTATAACCAGACATGACAAGCGAGGGGTGGATCTCACTGAGATACCAAGGACACTGCATGCTCAAAGCAACTTGTCCATCACAATGTGGCTACATCCTAAAGCATACCATGCTTCATTGTGTATTTTGTCTTGAATGGAAAAAGACATTACATAATAAACCAAATAAGAGTTGAACCTAGTGACTGAGATGATAAATTCGTCCAGAAAATGTCTCTGAGCTGGAGTCTGTATCCCTCTTTCATGTACTGATGACCCTGACCTCCCTGACAGTGTGCCGCCCTGTCTCACTGCTTTGATCCTCAGACTCCTCAGTTTCTAATTCAACTGAGCATCTGCTGGATGTGCTGGAACAAGATCCATCCACTGAGCCCCCAGGTGCAAGACACCATGGGACAACCCCAGGGGTCTCACGTCCCTCTGATGGGTCAAAGCTGTTTTATTTAAACTAGGCGAACACATCAGGCTGTAATCAGTCCTGGAGCATAATAGCTGGAATGTCTCAGTTACACAGACGATGTCCTTTGGCTGCAAAGTGTCACTTGCTAGACAAAAATGAGATCTCTCTCTCTCTGAAATTATCACTCATCAACCAAAAGGGGTACCGGTTTGAAGGAGGATGTCTAAACTCTAAACAGAATCTTTTCCTAAACGCAATCAGGAAGTGAAAGTTAAAAAGCAATTGAAATGGGGGGAAAAAAAAATCAAGTGAAGTGCAAATGGGGATGAGCCATGGCCTCCAGGCTGATAAGCCTGCGACTAAGGATGCTACCATCTCTCTAGGATTCTTTAAGTGGACTTTGTAGGTATCTAAAATAGGATTATCTTTCTGGTAATGTGTCATGGCACTGGTGCCAAAAGACACCTTATGCATCGTGGAGAGATGAAGAGACACACTCTGTTTTTTTGACATTTTGACATTTGCATCATCTCCCGGGTCTTGTGTGGGTTTTCTTCAGGTACTCCAGCTTCCCCCTACAGTCTAAAGACACGTATGTTAGACTGATGACCTGTCCAGGGTGTACCCTGCTTCTCACCCATTGACAGACAAGAAAATTGATAGATGGATGGTTCTAATGTTCTGGCTAATAAGTGGCAACCACTACTGTTAGCCAACTGCCTTTGGAGATGTTGTCAGAAAGCTCAGCTCTGTTTTAGCAGTGCTGTATCTTCTCTGTTTGTTTAGTATAACATTTCTTTTTAGCTAACAATACGTTGTTTCCACCCATGTTTCATGTTAGATTCAACTCATTGTCATTGTGCACACAACAGAATGATCGTTCCAGATCACTCATCCAGAGATGAGCATCTGCGGTAATGCAGCCAGAGACCAGCACTACCGTTAGGCAATGTGGTTTAAGCGTCTTGCCCAAGGACACAACGTAGCGCAGGGACAGGGCTCAAACCTACAACCCTCCTGCTGCAAGGCGATTGCCTACCCACTGCGCCACTGCCACTAGTACGGCCACTAGTATGGCAGGGGCGCACTGGGATGTTTGTGCTGAAAGTGCATTCGTGTTTAACCTAAAGACAGAAAGGAGTGCTACTGCAACCATCATTTATTGCACACATGGCAGGAAAGTGATTTAAAAAATATTTAACTACAAAACCTCCTGAGAATTTACAGATTATTCTTCATATGGCAGTATTTTTAATCTTTACTAATGTACTAGAAAGGTCAATGATTGCTGTTGTTGTGACAGCTGATTCATTTATAAAAGTACCTTTTTAGGATCTCCTCCATCACCTTATCCAGGTCATCATGGCGGGAAACATTAACCAAGCTGAGGACGCTCCGTGGAAGGCTGTGGCCTTCTTGTGCCAAAACAAACAA
This sequence comes from Bujurquina vittata, assembly GCA_015106715.1. NCBI lineage: Eukaryota > Metazoa > Chordata > Actinopteri > Cichliformes > Cichlidae > Bujurquina > Bujurquina vittata. Next base: position 51,804 of record VUQK01009437.1, on the reverse strand, counting down.
GTTGTACATTCCCTGGGAGTCAATATGAAAAATAAAATTATAAAAGCAGTGATGGGCTTTTTTTTTTTCACCGAGAAAGTATCTAAATAATAACACAGCATAATGTTGTTTGTTGCTTTTACTGCAGTGGGTCTGGGCCTGTGAAAGTTTAATTAAGTTTATCACAGGGTGATGAGATTATAGCTGAAGTAAATCTGTCACCTGAGGGCTGCCTGCTAGTGCTGCTCTGCTATACATTGATATGGCCTGCTCAGCCAAGGATAATGAGTCCTCTTGTGTGCTGTGGGAATGGTGGTAGTAGTAGTCTCCCATTTTCAGCAGAGCTATAAAAGAAGATAAATACTTGCTGTTCAGTGGTCAGATTGACAGGGAGACTGGATTTAAAGCAAAATGAAATGAGAAGAACTCACCGGACGGATGGGGATCATAGTTTAATATAGAGTAGTTATGATATCTCCACTGATGCTCATAACCGAGATTCAGCTCCTGCATTTCGGAGAATGAGCGCACAGTGACAATAATGACTTTAATCGAGGAATTATGTGCAATTTGTTCATCAGAACTCCAAATATGATTGCAGGATAATGATGAAAAGCTCAGGTGGTGTTTTGTTTTAGGACAGCCGTAATGGGTTAAACCAGAGAAAGCGGATGCACTCACCTCACACAGGTGTGCAACATTGCTCTGGGCCAAACCTAGACCAGTTTGAGCTGCCAAAAGATATTTCACAAAGGTTTCCTGCCTGTTGGCAACACAGTAGCAACAAATATGAAGAGGGGGAGACAATAGAAAAGACCAGAGACAATGATTAAATGAGCGCATTTGAAAAGTAATTGAAATTAATGTCCCTACCACGAGCCCTGGAGGTAGGCCTGAAGAGCCTCTCTTATCATAAATCCAAGGTGTCCATTTTGTTCGCAGACCTGTTTCAGCAGTCTGCACAGAGGGTAAAGGATGTCTGCTGTATTATGGGATATAATTTATTCAACATAAACAGGGAAAATTTTAATATGATCTAAAAATAGTTTAGATTTGTTGAGGTCATTCTAAAAAAAGCGGCATGAGCTGCAGGAGGACCCTCTTTAAATTCATAAGATACCAGAGGAACACTTGTAAGCAGAATCTCTCTGCGCCAGACAATAATGCGGTGACAGTGGTTCTTATTTTTAGATATGCAAATACTGGGTTTTGACCTTGAATTAGCCACTGTCATTGAAATTAGATGCCACTGAGCTGCAGGCTACAGTGCAACAGCCCATAACAAAGCTTTCTTCACCAAGCTAATGAAAGCCTCTTACATCACAGCCTTCTTCACATCCTGAGACACCCCTTCCAGGCATCCTGTCGAAAGGTACCAAGCAGCTTGCACCGATGCAGTTACGTGCCCGAACTCAGATGCATTCAGAAACTGCTTAAAAGCAGCACTCTGTGGATCATATCACCAAAAATAGATCAGATCACTGATCACACCTGGACAGTGCTAAAAATACATTTCTGAAGTTGTGGAAATCAAACCTCATTTCTCTGCGGTCTGTCTGGGTTCATCCCATTGAGGTGATAAATCCCCAGGTTGAACATCCCATCATGGCTCCCATTTAAAGCAGCTTGTTCAAAGAATTTCACTGCAGTTTTGTGGTCCTTCAGTACATTCCCATGGTACCAGCCTAAACCATTCAAGGCGTTAATTGAGCCCTAAAGCAAGGGAAACAGACGCTGGTATTCATAGTAAATTCACACACTGTAAACACACCAACTGACTTGTACACGCTCACCATTACTGCTGCTTTTTTCAGCAGCCGAAAACCTCGGGTGTTGTTTCTTTTCACTCCCTGGCCCTGAACGAATCAACATCAATCAGTGAATCAATAACTGTCAAAACACAGACATGGCACACACAAACACATGCACAAAATGTCCAGTGTTCAATTCAACTGTAAAATAGATGTTTTTACAAACTCAGACTACCTTCATCAGTAGGATGGAGTAGTCGTACATCGCAGAGGGATCCTTCATTTGCATAGCACTTCTCTCAAACCACTTCACCGCACTCACTATGTCTTTTGAGACTCCATTTTGCCCCCAGTACAGCATTGTTCCCAAGCGTTTCTAAAGTTAATGGAGTTTTTATTAGCCTATTCTGAACACCTACTGTGTTATTGACCACAGAGGAGAAATTAAAGTACAACTGACTTTGAAAGGTTCGCACAGCGCTTATTTTTACCGTACGTCGTGCCAAAAGTCAGAAGAGTTTGGGTATCTCACATACCTGAGATTCTATGTCTCCTCTCTCTGCTTTGTATTTCAGATACTGGAAATCATCACCTGTCTCGTGCGTCAGGCGCCATAAATCCTCTTCATTGTTCAAATAGATATGTTCAACGGCGTGTTGCTTTAGAAAAGACAAACAGAAACGTTATGATATTAAACAGCTAGTGCGGCTCCGCAAGTAAAAATAGTGTCAGTGTGCAGCATCCGGAGGAAGTTGTGCTGTGCCAAATACAACCATATATCTGCATATCTGTCCATCAGTTCAATGTATGTGCATCCATGATGCAAATCTCCCATTTCACCACATCCCAAAGGTGCTCTATTGGGTTGAGATCTGGTGACTGTGGAGGGCATTTGAGTACAGTGACCTCATGTCATGTTCAAGAAACCAGTTTGCCATTATTTGAGCTTCTGTGGCATGGCGCTTTATCCTGCTGGAAGCAGCTATGAGAAGATAGTGTACACAATGGAATTTGGATTTGGGAGACAGACACTCTCTCTATTTTTAAGATTAGCCTTAAAACTTTCCTTTTTAATAAAGCTTATAATTAGGGCTAGCTCAGGTGAGCCTGAACCATACCTTAATCATGCTGCAATAGGCCTAGGCTCTCTTTTTACTCTGTTTATACCCCACTCTGCATGTAATCATTTGTTATTATTAACCTCTGGCTCTATTCCACAGCATGTCTTTTGTCCTGTCTCTCTCCACTCATCCCAAACCAGCTGTGGCAGATGGCTGCCCCTCTCTGAGCCTGGTTCTGCCAGAGGTTTCTTCCTGTTAAAAGGGAGTTTTTCCTTTCCACTGTCACTAAGTGCTTGCTCATAGGAGGTTGTTTTGACTGTTGGGTTTTCTCTGCAATTGTAACAACAGTTTGTTGTGATTTGGTGCTATGTAAATAAAATTGAATTGAATTGAATTGAATTGAATTGAATTGAATTGAATTGAATTGAATTGAATTGAATTGAATTGTGGTCATAAAGTAATGGGCATGGTGTCCAATATTACTCAGCTGGGCTCTTGTGGTTAAACAATGCTTATGGGGCCCAAAGTGCACCAAGAAAATATCTCCCACACCATTAACCTAGCACCACTAGCCTTTAATACAAGGCAGGATCCATGCTTTTCTGACCCTACCATCTGAATGTTGCAGCAGAAACTGAGACTCATGAGACCAGGCAACATTTTCTGAATCTTGTATTGTCCAGTTTGGCGACCCCGTGTGAACTGTAGCCAGTTTGCTGTTCTCAGCTGACAGAAGTTACACCCGGTGTGGTACGTGCAGATATATTCTTGGATACCTCGAATGTAACAAGCATTACTGTTGCCATTCTCCCTTGTCCTCTGATATCAACAAGGGATTTTCAGACAGATATTGTATATTTTCTAATTTTTGGATCATTCTCTGCAAACCCTAGAGATGAGTGGGAATATCTCTGCAGTTTCTGAAAAATACTCTGACCTGCCTGCTACCAACAACCATGCCGTGTTACTGAAATCAGCTTTGTTCCCTAGTACATGAGTACATGCCTAATTGCACTGCCATGTGATATTTGCATTAGCAAGCAGTTGAACAGGTGTACCTAACAAAGTGGCAGATGAGTGTTACATTGCTCACAGCTAATTTGGTCTATAATGAGATCATGATTATTGGAAAAATTGTTTTTTGTTTTTTTTTAAAAAGCCTTTTTACTAATAAACTGCCCTGAACTTTAATAATAAAAAAGAAAGAAAGAAAGAAAGAAAGAAAGAAAGAAAGAAAGAAAGAAAGAAAGAAAGAAAGAAAGAAAAGCCACAATCTGGCAGGGAGTGAAAATTTGGGCATAATCATCTTGTCTTGATTATCTTATTTTCATAATCACTGGGAGATAAAATTATAATTCCAATTAGAATTAAAGATATTTATTGCGTCCGTCTAATGGATTTTTAGAGCTTTTTCGGTGGCGTGCTGCAGCTTTGACACTGTGAATGTTGAGACAGTGACTTGTGCAAGAGCAGATTTTTTTATAGTTACTTTAAATAATCTCACAACACGGATGAAGGCAAGAACAAAAAAAAAGGTTTTCCTTTGTTTTTATTTGAAGTTTAGCACTCAAAAATCTCGCTCAGTCTGATTGTCGGGCAACGTAAACTAACAACCCCACACAGTCATAACACTGTGATTTAAATATTGCTGCATCCTGATTGGTGCTCAGAAGTACATGACATCACTGTTTTGTATTTAAGACGGGCCCACACCACCGAGACAACCAGAAACAAAACAAGACAGAAGGAAAGAGAAAATAGAAAACAGGATTTTGCTGCTTTATCGAGGATTCAGAAGGATTGTTGCTCTGTTGTCTCCTCTGGCTCTTAAAAATCTTGGTCAAAATGTGACAGAAAATGATTATTACTGGGCTTGCTACAGTTGTTTTCCTGGTGCACTGACTTATTGAAGATGAAGTAGACAGTAAGGTCTTTCTGCCATTTTCGTGGACCTCTGTTCATTAGATGCAGCTTATTTAAATACTCAAAGAATCAACAGGAAATCGCTCGGAAGCAGCCTTTTCTCATAGTGTGCTCTTCATCTTTCAAGTGCTCGCCCTCTATTCATCAACACGACTAAATCATTCAGAAATGAATGATTGAGGACCCACCTATCCTATGTGCTCTGTGTTGCGTCCAGCTGGCTGAACTAACAGACACACTATTATCATATTCTGAAGGCAGCATGTCATTTCCACAGAATGTGTGCATATTTTTATGAATGCATTTGTGTGTGAATGACTCTTTTCATAGTGCACTTTGTGTATTTTTAAGCTACGTAGGCTGTAGTCATACAGTATGTGGATATGAGAGAGGTATCAATCTTCTCATTTTATTCTTAAAAAAAGAAAGAAAGAGAGAACCTAAAAGAAAATAAATTCATTTCTCAAAATGCAGATATAGCTTTTTAAATATACTAGGATAAACTGCATGTTATAGTGTATCTAATATTGGCCCATGTACCAAGTTCTGTATTTTTATTATTTCAATGTACTACTTTATTTTCTAACCGTAACTGAATATACATGAAAAGGCTAAAGAAGGAGCAGACAGTAACAAAAAAAAAACTTAATACTGATTAAGTAACAAACAGCATGAAAAGGAGGCGCAGGGATAGAGGTGGAGGGTTGCAAAGTGGCTTGCAGAGTAGCATCAGCAATAGGAAGGCTACAGCATCCATAAACAGGATGAAATACACTTTCGTTATTCAAGAGTTGGGAAATTATTCAATGAAGTGAAGTGAAGTTCCAGATACACAGAAGATTATCAGCCAAGTCACCCTCTGACATGTGCTGGCATTAAAATCAGCTGTTGTCAGCTTATCTACCTAACGCTGTGCTCAACTTATGCTAACTTCACTATCATCAAGATTGTTATACTGTAGCTATTAAAAAAATGCACTAATGCAGAAGTGATTTCTGTGTTCGAAACATACCGTGTTTTCATGTATTCTGGACCTGTCAATGCTGCTCTGTGTCCCAACGTTGGAATAGTAGCTATAAGCCATATCCAAGTCTTTAGGAAACCCATCAATTCCCATCAAGTGTTTGTACCCTGCATGCATCAGGGCAAAACGGTCATCACCTGAGGCGCCAATCAAACTGTAGACATGACCCTGAAAAATGCAAGGGGGTCAGTGTTATCAGTATTATTATTACTGTATCACAAAAATGGCTTTACATATGATAAAATAGCAGGTAAGATACAAATAAGGCCCTCACTCTACCTGCTCATGATTGACTGAATGTCCCAGGCCAGAGAGATGGATCGTGGCCAATAACAGAGATGCTCTATGATTTCCAAAGCAGGAGGACGCTTGTAACAGTGCCATTGATTGGGATGTGATTCTCAGTTGTGCCTTATCCACAGGCAACATTGTTCCAACTGCCTCCTTAAACAAAGCACTCCGGAGGTGCTTCAAGCCCAAAAACCCTTCAGAAACAGATAGTTGTGTGAGTTCCATAAACCATCCCTTACACATTGGATGTATTATGGTGGTCAAGGTTATAAACAGAGCAAAAAAACTCCACCTGTTCTGATTTCCTCCTCCATTGTTAGCAAGAACTGAAAGAGAGTGCTGTGCTTTAACTGTGTTTCATACGTCCATGTTTGTGTGCATGTTTTCTCTTTTGATTGAAACTGACCCCGCAGCCGTAAGAAGTCGGGGGTACAGACATCTGAAATGAAACAGAAAAAGGAACCTGTTAACAGTGTTCTCTCCGTACTCAATAGAGGCACTTTTAGTGCATTGGCACACTTGATATTATGTCTCTCAAAGGTCACTCCTATAAGAACGCTGCAACATGGCTTATATCAAAATATTTTACCTCTGCTGACTGGCGACAGAAGGTGATTCGCATTCACTTCATGCAGAAAATCTTTCGTAAATGCTCTTATTTCCAGACACTCATGGTGAGTCCTCTGCAGTTCATGTAATGTTGACATGGAGTGCAGTTCATTTTTGATCTGTGATATGAATAACTCAGCATTTGAACGTAGCATTAGGAGGCATGAAACTGTGCAACAATGTTATTTTTGATCAGAAATTAGATTTTTAAGGAAGCATTAAGCCTAGTTTATCATCACCACATTATTTGTTGCTCAATAATATCAATAATGATATAATAATAATATAATAATGTAATATCACCACAATCTCATAGCTATTTATACTGTCAAGTGAGATGTGCCAGACTTGCTGCAGTCTTCTCCTGAATGATGCATGTCATCACTCGGAAAAAAAAAACTCTCCATCAGCACTAGTACAGGAATAGAAGAAGTTGCAACTGGAAGCAGGAGTTTTGTTCTCCAGTTTTTGCCAGAAAGTCTCATCTTTATTGCAGCATTTCCCTCTCCATAATCTGAGAATCTCTGGGCTGCTATAATGATTTAGCATTAACATAGCGATAAAGTGACAAAAACCACCAGGTCACAAAAACTGAGAGGTGCATGTTGAACTGAAATGACACGCCACGCCAGTAGTTGTGGTGTCACTTTTGGCAACCTCAGCATAAACTGCTTTTTTTCCTAAACTGGGAAAAAGCCTACGCAGAATGTTCCTTGTGTTTAGTTTTATTTTGGTTTTGGGTTTAAGATATTTAGGATGAAATTATCTCTAGACTGTAGTAATCTTAGTAATCCTTTACTGGGCCTTGGTGCAGCCTCTCAGTTTACCCACTATCCAATAGAAGCAATTATACCTTGTCTCCCTTTAAGACCACACATTTTAGGCTAACTTTCTTATGATTGGCTGCCCCTCACACACAGAAGGCTTGAATAGCAGGTGGGTGGGGCTTCTGTGCTCACAGCGAGAGGTGTGTGTTTGAGTTGACCTTATTAAGGATATCTGATCATCCTGACATTACACAGCACAAGCAGAGTCGTTCTGATTAGCGGTAGCCACGGTAGGCCCTGCTATTCAGTTGAGAACTCCTCTCTGGATTGTAATGTCTTCTTTAATTACAGGAAGAAAAGCAAAAATATTTATTACACTTTACCTGTGTGGTTCCAAAACGGTAGTATCTGATAGGCCCGAAATACCCTGAAATGCCTGGTAAGTATCTGCTTCCTCCGATCACAAAGTATCCATCAGTGTCATCATAATGGATGCTGTCCGGAAATCTGTGACATTTAATACGACTCAAACCAGCAATCACACACAAACATAGGTTGAAAAAAACAATATTTCTTTTGCAGAAACTAGGCAAGAGTTGTGTTTTGCTCATGGTCTTACTCGTATACATATTTTTTGGTTTGACCATCCCATGTGGCTTCCAGCAGCACCTGAAAGTCAAACATAACAATGCTTGAGCCCAGAAAAAAAACCCTGCTCAGCTGCAAACACCTCCAAATTGCAGTACACACTACAATCGCCTGGAGTTTCCCAGCTGGAAAGAAACCATCTTTCAAAATCTTACAGCTGTTCCAAATGGAAACAAAGACTAGAAAATCCACCAGAAAAAGGATGACTATAAGATGGTGCCCAGAGCTTTATTTTGATTTCTATTCCTCATCCCACCACCTCTAGGCCCATGCTTGGGTGCATTACCTTTGAGTCCTGTATGTAACAGTCTAATCTAATCCATTTCCACAGGGGCAACACTGCTCGGGCTTGAAATGCTTCATCTGCTCCCGTTCTTTTACGTGCCTGAATTACGATGCCCCCTATACAGCACACATGACATATATTTCACCACAAGAGCTCTTTATTAAACACCCTCACAATCATACGAGTGGGGGGGGGGACCCACCTGTGTCTGTAAGCTGCATCAGAAGCGTGTCATATAAACTTTTCCTATTGACATGATGGATGATCCCACATAGCTTCTTCTGACACCATTTCAGTAGGTATATCCACACAGATAAGGTGACGCTGAAAACCAAGCAATGAAACATGATTTGACAAATCATTTCATCATCCACTCAAGCATGAGGTTGAATTTAAAGCGCGGCGCTGTCTGCTAAAAATGCCTGACCTCGCTGTCTTTCATTGACCGTAAGTAAAAAGCTTATATGCTCTGGTGAAGCGGCTTGGTGAAGCTTGTAAAGTCATTTAAAAAGACACTGAAGTAAAACTAAAAGTGGAGTGTATTCTAACTGATGCCTGCACTGAAAAGGAAATGATCACTGACCTGCGGCCTGTCAATCTGCTGATCTCAACACAAACTGTGACCATTATCTACTTTATATTTGAGGAAAATGTGCCGGAGCCCACCTTTAAAACGTAACATCTAAAAACTCTGTTTTACTTAATCCTTTGATTCAACATTTGGAAACTCAGCAGGAGTTTTTTTTTCATGCTGTGTGGTTGAACTTCATACTAAATCAGTTCCAGCTAAAATGAGGTAAATTAGAAGTCCAACCTGGGCTGTGTCACAGCGTGAAGTCGGGCTCTCTCTAGAGCTCTGTCGATGAAAGGCTGGAACCTGCGGATCACTCCAAAGTGCTCACCAGTACTTGCCAGAGGGAATTTTAGCATATCGATTACGTCTGTGTTCAAGCAAAACAGCAAATGCTCCATTCGCAAACAGTTTCATGTTTTCTTTAAAAGCTTGGGAGATAAAGATGAGACATGCAGAGAAAATGACAATGTGATTAAGGGTCAGACCTGACTCATGTGGACACTGATGGATTCTGTGGCTGGTCATCTGCCACATTAGTTGAGCCGACCATGACGGGCACCCAGTGGGAGGTTTACTTGGCCGTTCAGAGGGTGGAATTATCTGCAGCACTTTATAAATCCTCAACATGGAGCTGCGGTATGTGTTGAGTTCACTGCCATTTTTAAAACTGTCCAGCCAAGCACGGACTGTGACATTGTGCGTGTCCAAAATGTTCCTGTTGAAAAAGTCGAGTTGATGTGAAATGGACGGAGGCAGTCTGAGCAGCACCTGGTGGATCCTGTAGACTTGGGTTCTGTTGCTGATCCACTTTCTCCTGAAGACCACTAAATCTGTCTTCTGCAATGTGGACACCACCACCTCAACTGCAAGCTGACATTGCCTAGAGCACTGATACCGCACGCGGACCACTGAGCCATCTACCACTTTGTCAGGGACTGAGTCAAACCCTATAAAATTGTCAGGCGGGGTCTCACCACTCTGGGCTGAAATGACTTGTAAAGCACACTGTGCCTGAGTGAAGAGAAGGAAATAAAAACATTAAGTGAATGTGACGAAAAACAGGCTTGCATGAAGTTTTATTCTCTCTGAAAATTTATCTGCAAGAGCTGCAAGAGTGAAAATGTGAAAGTTGTTAAAGATTCTTGTAACATTGTTACAGGTGGTAATTACATAGAATCATCACTAAAGCAAGTACTTTCACAGTCACATTGTTTTGATTTATCTCTATTTCATTAAAAAACAGCTGTTATAACTTTTTTAAAGAACAAAATAAACATGTTCAAATTTGCAAGACTGAAAAGAGGTATAAGGGACACATGGTGTAGTAAAGTTGCTTACCATTAGAGCAGAAACAGTGACGATATATCCAAAAACGATGAAGTGAAACACATTCATTTTGATTGCGTTGTTGTTTAAGATGAAGTAAAAAAACCAAAAACAAAACAAATTTATATTCGTTGGATTATGAATCTCTTTGACATTTAAATAACTTTGGCTGTCGGTGTTTGACACTTCTGGAACACTTTTCCAAACAGATCTGTGAGCGTACACCCAGTGAAATGCAGCATTACCTGAAACTCTGGTTTTTCGAGTCCATGCAACAATACTTTTCAAGGGATGGTACACACAAGGGCTTGGCTATATTTACTCTGCTGAGTAATAAAAAGGTTTTGATTCATGTTATTTGTGATTCTATCTGGGAACTTTCCATAAGAGTGAAGCATCAGAGCTGACTTAATCTGATGTACTGGGGCCAAGACTTTGTCATCATCACCCCCCACCCCCCGTCCTCTTTGGCCAGTGCCCACACAAGACTTTGAAGAAATATGACCTGAAAAACAACCTGATATGGCAGCCAAAATTAATTAGCCATGGGCTACTGACTGTTTATGTTTCAAAGTCAAGGGCATGACACGTGGTCATGTTGCTAATGGGTTGCTTTAGGTAACCACACGTACAGTAGATGAGCATGGTCTATATAAATGGTGGCTGCTGCTCTAACAGACATATCTTGATGGCATAAGGCCTGATATTAAACAGAAGCATTTTTAACTGGATTTTGTTGGAGAGTTTTTAAGCCAGCAGGAAATGCTGTAAAAAAAACAAACTTTTATAGACTTTTCTGGTGTTCAAAATCATAGGTCACAACTTTTAATGGCTTTGCAGGACATATGCAATCTTCAGACCATCTTTGAGGACAATAAAACCACAGGATATCCTGCAGTGCCACACGGAAAGAGGATTGCTTCTAACTATGTGAGTGGTTTGCCCTTTAGCAATAGCACAAGTCTGTTTCATTTTTACATACCAGTGGCAGAGTACTTAGATCAAAGTCCGATACAGTTTGGGCAAATCAGTACAGTCCAGAGCTCCAGTGCCATCTTATCTGAAGACTCCTTCTTAACGTCCTCCTCCTTGCCAACATGCCTTCCATTTGCTTCCTCACAGTCCGTGCCTCTGCCCTTTCCCATGGCTCATGGCACCACCACCTTGGCTTTCATGTTTCAAGGCGGTGTGCTGGCTGCAGCAGACACTCGTTCCAGTTGCTCAGGCCTCGTCGCGTGCCCAGCCTCGCAGAAGATCCTGCCCATCCACAGTCACTTGGTTGGCCTGACCTCGGGTACTTCGGCCGACTGTGCGCTTTGGAAACGTATTTTGGCTCGTGAGCTCCGGCTTTACCAACTCCGCTACGGTCGACGGTTGTCCACAAGTGGAGCTGCCAAATTGCTTTCACACATGCTTCACCCTTTCAAAGGAACTGAGCTGTGTGTGGCTGCCACATTGTGTGGGTGGGATGGAGGAGAAGTGGATGATGGAGAGACTGGTCCTGGTGGTCATGGAGAAACAACAAAAAGTCAAATGGCTGAGCAGGAAAACTTTCCAGATAGCCCCAGTGAACAGGTCTCTCTGGCAGAAGCTCAAAGCTTTCTTTTCTCTCAGCAGTGCTTCAGCAGAAAGAAAATTAATTTATCCGGACCAAGTCTGTTTTATGTATGCAGTGATGGTACTCGCTTACAAGGAATGCTTTTCTCTGTGGGCTCAGGATCCCCTTATGCCTACTCAATTCTGGACCAAGGAGTTCACTGGGGACTGGAGGTAGACGAGGCCACATCAATAGCTAGAGAAGCTGTGTACAGGGCTACGTACAGGGATGCATATTCAGGAAACTGTGCGGACATCTTTCACATCACCTCAAAAGGATGGACTCGCAGAAACCGGGAGGATTTAAAAGAGGAATATTACAGAGAAAAGGAAAGGCGGGGGCGTGAGCAAAGAGGGAGACAGGACGTGACTTTGCCTGAGTAAATACGTGAAACAAACAAAAATGGATTGGGAAGCAAAAGGCGTTGGGAGTATTTTGGAGAGATGCGATATGATGGCATCTTTGCAGCAGTTACTAAATTAATGAACAGGACAGGCAGTTGCATCCTCCAGGCTATTTCTCAAATGATTTGGGCATGCATATCGTTCCCTCTAATAAACAGCTGATGTTTTGTTTGTGCCGATGATTAAAATGTATTCTAAGAGCACCCCGCTTGCTGGCATTTTGATTTAGACGTTAAGGCGTTATGAATCATTTCAAGAATGTGAGATAATTACTACCTACTCCTGCATGTGGGTAAATCGCATAAACACAGAGAAGCAGAAAATGAATAGTCTAAAAATCTAAATGTCTGGAGGCTCAAGGTCATAATGTATTGCTGTGTGCAAGGGAACACATTTAGCTGCAGCAATAAACGGTAAGGGGCCGTAAACTGATTTGTGCCTGCTGTCAGAAGACTTCTGAAGTTCCTCTGACACTTCAATAAATTAATGAATAAAAGGAATTTCGCTGCCTGTTCATTTTGTTTGAGCACTGTGGTCATAAATAAAGAATAGCTGTAATTACTCAACTGACAATGACTCTATATTGCAAAGTATATTAGGGTGAAAGGTACAGGGCTGTCCATCCTCATCCTCAATGTTCAGCTACCTTCATATCTTTAGTGAAGAGTATAGTGATGGAAGGCTCGAGGTGCAACATGAGCGTTATGGTGCACTGATTTCACTTCATGTCAAAATGTTGTAATGAAGAGCATAGCATCCTGTCTCTCTATTCAGAAATGATGAGATCGTTTTTAAGTATTGCAACATATTGTATATGAGTGAGTTTTTCGAATCGCGATCACGCTGTACGCATATGTGTGCACCGAGCATGTCTTATGTGTTGTTAACAGTAAAAAATAAATTACAGGCTGGGATGCGTGACTGGAGCATCAGTGGGGATGTGCACTAGTACTACTATATGATTGACTGCAGCTGTGTGAGTAAGAGGGGAAAGCCTCCCATTCTCCCCGACCTCATGCATAATTCCCATCTTTGGAAGTTCATTAATGGCAGAATTATTGAGCGAGTGAAAACAAACAAACAAAAATGTAGAAAGAAAGCATTTGGTGGTCTAGATTTGAAATCTTG